>KZ063327.1:27701-48346 GCA_002091835.1 Anopheles maculatus | reverse complement strand
TCAGTTTGCTTTCCCTTTTGTTTTGTGAAGAGGTCAAGAGAATTGCCAAGAGAAGGGGTGGTAAATGGGGTGGATGAGAGGTTAGTGGGGGTATAAGGTGAATGAAAAACTGTTCCACTTGTGTATGGCCATCTTGCTTTTTTCCCATTCTCTATCATGTGGTTGTCGCTTTCACTCTTGCCTATCGTTCCGAAATTCGAGCAAATTCGGATGCTCCGACGACTTTTCGGTGCGATTATATCACCTGGAAAGGTTGTAATCGGTCGCAAAGCTAACGAGCTAACGAGTAAGGAGGAATGAAACAGAGTAACAAAAGATCGACCTCTGAAGGGTCGATAATAAATTCCCAAATTAAACATGAACCATCTTCCTCAATGTTAACCGAAACTCTCCCGGCCACGGTTCGGTTGCTTTGCGGGTTGGGTTGGTGGAGGCGATCCGCTGACACCCCGACAGACACGCCGGCGGAGTCACCTTATCGGGGGTATCACATCTCGCCCATGGGTGTGGGATTCGTTTCGGATGCACAATCTTCGTGCCCGGTGAGTTGGGTCCCTTGCCCACCGGAAGTGGACAATGAAAATAGGGACTACCGAAACTGCGCATACTCGAACTAAGCTTCAACAGTCTGGAGGAGCTAGATCCACGTTTGCTACGCCATCTGCCAAATCTGCGACTTCTCACACTGTGGCACAACAAGCTACGAACAGTTAGCCGCCAGGTGTTTACCGGCGTACCGGAACTGGAGCGATTGGATCTATCCGCGAATCAGCTAGAAACTATTCCGGCCGATTTGTTTGCCGATCTACCCCGGCTGACCGAGCTGGCAATGGGCTTCAATAACTTCCACACGCTGCCAGAGGGACTGTTTCGTGCCAATCGTGAACTGAGAAAGCTGAAGCTAGCGTCCCAGCGTGTCGAACTTGAGACGCTACCTCGTGATCTGTTACAGAACTTGCCAGCACTGGAGCAGGTCAACCTGGAGCGGGTGGGACTCACCAGCCTACCCGGTACGCTGCTGCACGGATCGCCGAATGTCACCCAACTGAGTTTTGCCTTCAATCAGCTTCAACAGTTACCCGAGGATCTACTGCGAGATCAGAAAGCATTGTATATTCTGCAGCTACAGCACAACCAGCTGACTAGTCTCCCGGATGGATTGCTAAGGAATACGGTTGTATTGCATACACTCCGGTTGTCGCACAATCAGATCGGAGAACTGTCCACGTAAGTACACTCCGGTACGCAACCATTCAATCTGGTTGAAAATTAACAAAACTTTTTCTTCGTTCTATTGTAGTGACGCACTGAAGGCATTGGACCAGCTAAAGGAACTATATCTTGACCATAATCAGCTACACACAATCGAACTACACGCGTTCCGATACACTAACGCCTTACATACGCTCCATTTGCAATCAAATCAGCTAGCGTTCGAGACGCTCAACACTCTACCAGGAGCGGTCTGGAACGCAAACGATGAAGAACCGAGTGAGATTCCGGCACCAGATGAGTTCGGTATGTTCGTACAGGACGGTACACCCTTCCAGCATCTGCACCAACTGCGAGATCTCGATCTGTCCTCCAACTGGCTGACAGCGGTACCGCGAGATCTGCTCCTCAACACACACGAACTCCAGCGACTCAATTTAACCCGCAACAACATCACCAGCCTAACGTACGCGAACCTCCAGTTCCTGGCACCAGCCATTACGGTCGATTTGCGCCACAACAGCATCATCGAGATCAATCTCGCCGATATGGAGCGTTTGGTGCTGCTGGAGCGCCGCAACTTTGAAGAACAAACTGGACGGGCACGCATACTGCTCAACGATAATCCGCTGAACTGCAACTGTATCGTGTACGCATTTGCACAGTACATACAGAACAAGCTGGCCACCGCTGTTTACGATCGGCTGGAGCTGGTGGCGGATTCGCTGTACTGCCAGGGTCCGGAACACCTGCAGGGAATGTTGATCAAGGACGTACCGACGCGTGAGCTGCTGTGCGATCTAGACACACCATCCACCCAAATACGTCACTGTCCGGTAGCTTGTCGCTGTTTTATACGCCCCGAAGATATGGGTGTAATCGTTGACTGTAGCGGGCAGGGATTGACCGAGGTACCAGAACTTCCCCGTCCAACCACTTTTGGCTATCGCTTCATTGAATTGCACGTCGAGAACAACAACATCAGTGTTCTGCCCGATATGGCAGGAATAGTGCCCGGTGGATGGAGGGAAGTGCGGGAACTGTACGCATCCAACAACTCGATCCGTACACTGGAAGCTGATCAGCTGCCAAATGGTTTGCGTTTTCTGGATCTCACCCGCAACAGACTTACAGAGCTGAACCCCCTCGTTGCGGAAGAGCTGACAGCTAGCACGGCACTGACTACGATGCGACTTGGCCACAATGATTGGACCTGCGAGTGTGAGACGGCACAGTTTATGACGTTCGCTCACAGCAACCAGCGTCGCATAGAGGACTTTGCACGACTTCGGTGCTCCGACGGCCGGCAATTGGAGCAGACGACGCTGAGCGATCTGTGCGTGGACCGTACACACACGATCGTGCTAGTGTGCGTCATCATATCGGTTATCGCTTGTCTCACCGCGCTGCTCTCCTTCGTTTACTACACATACAAGCTCGAGCTAAAGGTATGGCTCTTCAAGCACGGCATCTGCCTATGGTTAGTGGCGGAAGAGGAACTGGATAAGGACAAGCTGTACGATGCATTCGTATCCTATTCGCACAAAGACGAAACCTTTATCACCGAACATCTGGTGCCTACCCTCGAGCGTGAACCGATGAACTTCAAGCTCTGCTGGCACGTGCGTGACTGGACGCCGGGTGAAATGATCTCTTCCCAGGTGAGTTTCCATCTGTTATACTAAAACCTTCTGAATAGACTTTCGCATTCTTACCACCGTCTTGCGTTTGCCTTCCAGATTTCAAGCTCAGTGGAGCAATCGCGACGAACAATTATCGTATTGTCGAGCAGCTTCCTTGAGTCTCTATGGGGTCAGCTAGAATTCCGAACAGCACATCTTCAGTCCATGGCCGAACGACGCAACCGTCTAATCATTGTGATTTACGGCGATATTGGCAACATCGATGATCTCGAGCCGGAACTCCGAGCCTACCTGCACACTAACACGTACGTACGTTGGGGCGATCCGTGGTTCTGGGATAAGGTACGCTTTGCGATGCCCCATCCACCGAAGGTACGCGGAGGAAGCGGTGCCGGAACTGCCGTCAAGTCCGGCGTGAGTACCGCCGGAGGTCTTTTCATGAAACAGATACAAGGTGCCACGGTCGATGACAAAATGGAGCTAATCAAACCACAAACAGCACCCGCCACACCGCCTACACTGACCACACCCCCAACCGAACCTACGTCAGCACCCGTTTCCGGTCCGTTCATCATTAGTGGCAATGGTACGACCAATGGTGGTGGAACACCACCAGTATACTATCACCAGCAGATGAATCCGTACCGTGTCAATGGTCACATTAATGGTGCGTTCGTCATCAACAGCAATGCAAAACAGAGTGATGTGTAGGACTGGCGGATGGTACTACAACCAAATATCGAACGAAATTAGAAAAGCAACAAAAAATAATGTTGGAGAACAAGAATAGGCATCAACCAAATAGACTGAGCAATGTAGCAAATTGATTGAAACGAGACGAACCGTCGTGCACGAAGAAGTACTCTAATCAGAGGATACACCTTCACAACTCCGTTTGCCTTCCAAACATAAAAAAACTAGCGGCATTAGTAGTTCTATTCGCATATTTAACGATTGTGAAAGTTTTATATGCGTAACTTTATTTGTGCTCGAATCTTTTGCTTCATTTACCGGTAGGATTTATATGACCTTGACTAACTTTTCCTTCCATTTTCTACCGAAAACCCAAAGCTTCTGTTAGAGTAATGAAATACCGATCAAAGAAACCGACCACGGTTTAGCAAGTAGTTGTACTTAGTTTTTAAATGGCATTTTTCTCCCAAACACACCCTATCTCTCTCCCACGGTGGGCATTCTTACCAATGCGACAGATATACAGCCTGATCATTGCACTCGAACGGCAGTCGAATCGAATGAAGTTGTCGAATCGAACGGCAGAATATTTGGTATCATGCAACGTATTCGAATCGACGATGGTAACTGGATTGTGAAATGTCAAGTGGTTTATGAGTTTGTGAATATCAGTAAGATATTCAACAAATGGTGATGGTGAGAGATATGTTTTAGTTGTCTTTTCTTTCTTTAGAGGTTTTTAAAAAGCTTTCGAGTATCTAAAGATTTTTTTACAAATAATCGAAGTGGTTGCACCAAAATTTCCTGCCGTGCATTGTTTGGGAAAGACGTTGAAGCAAAAATTGACATCTTAGTAGGCTACTGTGATTGCTCGAACGGCAGCTCGAACACACGTTATGATACCAATGAAGCTTTTTTGAGCAAGCTTTTTTGCCGTTCGAGTGCAATGATCAGGCTGATAGGTGTGTTAACGTACGTTTTATTGCCAAAAAAAAAACTAACAAGTAACGATCGCACGGGAAATCCCGGGAGCGATAGTGTGTGAGTGTGTGTTTATTAACTTAAGTTAAGTCTTTGATCGAAGACATCATGTTACCCTCCATCAAGGGACGTTTCTCCCTGCACCTTCCGTGCAACGTAAACCACAAACCGATCATCTTGCACCATCATTTTAATACGTTCTACGCAGATCTCCTATCCCTGCTCCCTGCTTTTATTAATCTTATCCGGCATCCGGCATCGTTTTGCTAGATTTATGCATGTGAATAACAACTAGATTTAATGTGTAAGTGTATGACTATAAGCAAAAGCATTATGCACATGGTAGCATAAATAAACAATAATGAAATGCAATATTTGCCGTCTTCTCGTTTTCTTCTATTAGCTATTTTGAGTTAAAACAGATTTGATGACGGAAAACCTCTTGTTGATAGTAAACAAAACTAGCGCTTACGGTCTTGCTTCTCCTATCAGGAATAACCCTTTACCCGAAGGGATCACATACAGAACAGAGACAGGTAGGATCCAATGTACGCCGTAATTTTCGGACTAATGTAATGGGTTATTCCGGAACGCAGGGTAGCAAGTTCCTGGTATGTTACATAAATAGGCATAGATCGGATAGCGCTCCTGAAACAAAAACGTTGATTTAAAAACAGATCTCCTATGCGAATAGCGATTGCTCGATGCGATATCTCATTAATATCAGATATTTACAGCAAAATACAACGATGCCGATTCATTGCCGAGGTCAATAAAAAAAATACGATCAAATGTACATTAAATTACGATCAAATGTTCTACCAAGCAATGTTCAAGCTAGTGCTGTTTTCTCATGGGTTAAACCCATCGTTTGAAGAAGTGCATGTTGTAGAAACAATTTTATAACAAGAGTATTTTGTGTGTACGGGGGAATGGTACGAACAGAATTTGATGGTCGAGTTACACACTGACGCCGTTTCGGCTAAACCATCGTGACGCCACGAGCTAACATTATTTGCCCATCTATCATTTTTGCCAGCAGCAACCCGTAAGAACCAGCATGAATATAAAAATCAATACAACACAACCTTGTTTAAAGCCACCAGTGCTCTCGGTTGTCAAGCAAATGAGTCATCGAAAATGAATGCCTTGCCATTGCATACGCACGACAGGGGTCTCTATATTGCGATAACGTTGCATTGCACCTGTTCACCACGAAACAGGTATCAGTGTAGGTATGGTAAAGTTACATTACAGTCTAGGATTTTCTTGGGAATTAAAAATTTTATGTGATTACATTTGTTTGATTGAAATACACACTATCAAGATGCACGCATGCTATATCTAACAACTGTTAAGTTCAGGCGATTGGTTTCGGGATAAATATAGGAGATCCAAACAAACAATTTGGTATTTGTTTGCGCATTAAATACTGAGCTAATACAATTTCTTTTACATTTTTGCAATTCATACTGCTGATGTACATCATGACTGAACCAGGATAGCTAGCCCTGTGCGTAGGTGAGGACACTGCGGATGAGATTCGATGCTTTGGTTTTAACGTATGACGAACGATGCATCAACACACTTTAATTGTCGGATATCTGCTTTTAAAATAAAGATTTTTAAATAAAGCAAACATATAATATAGGACAAAAAAAAAAGGTAAAAGCGATGCAAAAATACGACCTTTATATACAATAATAAATGCTTGTGAACTGTCTGTTTAGGCAATTTATCAACAGCTGCAACTTTATCTCCCAGCGCCTGATCATGTATTTGCTTATGTGTGTAAAATGGACAGTGTGTTTGTAAACATGTTCATGCTATGTTCTACGAACCCTACAATACATGGTTGTCGTCTGGTAAAACCCTGTTGTTTTGTTTTAAAGATTGCCCGTGAGAGTAGCGAGGTCAGTCGGCTCTCTACGTTCCGTACATCTCCAGTATGCTCTCAACAGCTCACTGTGCCAGACGTGTCACGTTGACTCAGAGTATTAAAACGCACAACCAGCCAGCCGATCATTCATGCTATAACAGTGAACAGTAAACAGTGCAAGTGTGTGTGGGTGCGTGTGTGCGTTCATTCCATGAAACTATTATACCATGCCAAAAGCCCCAGTGTACGTCCGAAACGGTTAAAATACCCATGCGTTGCGTTTACATGCGTGTGCAACGAATGATGGGAAAAACCCCGCCAAAGTGAAAATCCGAAACGGAAACCGCATTTCAATCACTGATGTCTTAGTGCGCAGTTGCCAACGAAACGCGTCAAACCCGAAAGGTAGGTTAAGTCATGCATAACTACTCTTGCCAACAATATTGACGTGGACAGGCACGGAATCCGATTTGAATATTGTCTACCAATCAGTAACAAAAAAAAAACAGATTCAGCTACAGAGTTGACTTTAGTTCATGCGCCATCAACAGAACCGGTTTCAGACAGCATCAACATCAACACTACGACACAACAATGAGTGATAAGCGTGCCAGTGTGTGCGAAAATCGTGCGCGATCAACATAGAGCAACACACCAATGTCTCATCTGGTTAATCGATCCGAGTTCACCAACCAACTCCTTCGTACAAATACAAACACAAATATGCGCGCATGTACAACTCCATGAAAGTTTCAGAGACTGTGAATTTTTACATCTGGTTCTTTAAGAAAGGTCGGAAGAAATCATCCATTTTATAGGCATGGCCGGCCATTACTCAAGCTCTGTGTCGGCATTTTCTAACAACATCAAGTCATTTCTAGAGATTGAAAAGATTTTAAGCGCTCATCTTAAGCAAACATGCATCTAAAACAAAAATATTCTCAAAGTTAAATAAACAAATGGAACAAAGATGTTGTGCTCTGGGGCAGGACGTAATGTAAACTTACCTCGCAGCAAGTGCAAATCAGAAATAGCTGCTTGATCCCGTACGATCGTCACCGTCACGAATACGGTTTCAACTGTAGAACCTTCATTTAGGTACAAAAAGCTTGCTTGAAAATTCTAAACAACAATTGTTACACTGTAGGCTGCATGAATCATAGAAATGTAAAGCACTTTTTGCTTTAAAATATGTTATGAAACTCATCACTTTTCCAATCACCCGAGGGCAATTTTCAAACTTTGTTTAGAAACACTTCACTAAACAGTTTTTTTTTACATACTTTTTCAGGTTTCCCCCACCATTTCTTAACAAGCACCGTGACGCTTCCCTTCGATGGTTCCTGTTTGGGTACACTGTTTGCTGCTAGCGGTTATCCCCGTATTAGCATTTGCCAATGGCCAGAAATGCATCACTGACAAAAGCGCTACAGAATGGCATTTACGGTGCAAGAATTTCAGCGTGACCCTGACGAAGATGTTAAACTCAAATCAACTGCAAGTCAAATGCACAAATAAGACCGATTTCGAACAGCTTCGAAACGTTACCAATATTCCCAATTATACATTCAGTGAGCTAGACTATTCCTTCTGCCAAATGCCGACCGGCAACCAATCGCTCGTCGATACACTGGCAGGATTTCTCGATCGCAAGCAGTTAAGCTCTATTAAAACTCTGTTTTTTGTGGAAAATTACAACAACAGTGAAAAGATACCGTTGGAACCACAACTATTTGCCGGTCTGAACGCGCTGGAAGTGCTTTCGATGAAAAAATCCGCCGCGATGCCACTCAACAATTCATTGCTGTTTGTGAACCTCACCAAGCTCAACTGGCTCGATTTGCGCGAGGGCGACGGTGGGCATCAGGTGGCTAGTACCATACTTCGCCCACTAACCAAGTTAACCACACTGGAACTGATGGAGAACGGGTTAACCGAACTGCCCGACGGGTTAGTGTCGAACATACCAACACTTGAAACAATCGTTCTGCACCGCAACAAACTAACGCGACTGGAAAAGTTCGTAGGACTGCCGAAGCTGAATGATATTGATCTTTCCTATAATCAACTTACCGAACTACGGGAGGATGTGTTTGATGAGTTGCCGAACCTATCGAAACTGACGCTGAAAGGGAATAACTTAACCCGCCTATCAACCGGTTTGTTGAAGTACAACACAAAGCTTACATTTTTCCTAGCGAGCAATCAGGATAATTCCAGACTCGTGCTGGAGGACCGACTGTTTGCAGGGTTGCAGCAGCTGGAACACGTCGCACTCACCAAGTGTCGCATCGCGGAGCTACCGGAAGGTTTGTTTACCGGTGCAACGAGATTAAAAAAACTCGAGCTGGACCAAAATCTGCTTGTAACCCTGCCGGAAAAACTGCTCCACGGATTAATCAGCCTAGAGGAATTAAAATTGCAACATAATGGATTGTTGCATATGTTGCCAAACAAACTGTTCCAGGATACCAGTGCGTTGCGTATCCTAGACCTTTCGCACAACAAATTAGAGAAACTGAACGGGTAAGTCACCACAATCCAATCCCACAAATCTAGCAAATCAGTAAGAGTTGTTAATCATTATCTGTTTTCTTCTTCCTTTCTTCCTCGTTTGTAGACAATTGTTCCGAACGACAGCCATGCTGAAAGAGCTAAATCTTGATAACAATCAACTGCGTATAATCGACGTTGATGCGTTCAACACACAATCAAGTAATTTGCATACGCTTACGCTTAGCCACAACCGGGTGTCCTTTTATGAGAACGGCAGAAATGTGTTTTACGACAACGGGACACCCTTGGTGTTAGATCAAACTCCGTTCAAATTCCTGAATTCACTGCAAACACTGGACCTCTCCCATAACGAAATTGTTACCATTTTTATTGACTTCAAAGGGTTCATGCCAAATCTAAGACATCTAGATTTATCGCATAACTTGATCACGTCCGTAAGCGACACAAATTTTCCCTTTTTTGCACCAGACATCGAAACGGTCGATTTACAATCAAACAAAATTACACAGCTCAATTTTCGAACAATAGAAGGCGTAGCATTACCGCAAGCGATTCTGCTCGATGGCAATCCATTAAATTGCGACTGTCTGGTTTATCCGGTCGTTAATTTCATCGCTACTAATGCAAAGACTGAACAAACATTTTCGCTGAAAGGTTCTCAGTGCGCCACTCCACCCGAGTTGTCTAAATACACCCTCTTCGATGTACCGCGCACAGAGCTAGTCTGCGAACTAGATAAACCGAATGCCTTCTGTCCTAGCGAGTGCACTTGCCACAGACGCCCGGCCAACTATATCGCGGTAGTGAACTGCACTGGTCAAAGTCTAGTCCACGTACCAGATATCCCGAATCCTGCTCTCGTGGATTGTGATTCCATCGAGCTGCACCTCGCGAACAATATGCTACGCGAGCTTCCTGCGTCGATGGGTGAAGGTTGGGGAGCCGTCCAGCGGCTTTATGTCGCAAACAATAACATATCCACGCTGCGGGTCGATACTTTGCCCGATCGGCTCGAAGTACTCGACGTAAGACATAACCAGTTTACTTCGCTCGACGAACAGCTCGTCCAGCAATTGGCAAAACGAAACGAACTGTACCACATCAACCTGTCGGCGAATCCTTGGCGGTGCGATTGTGGCGAGCCATTGTTAGCATTCGTAAGCGAAAACGTGAAACGCATTGCGGACTTCCGCATGCTCCAGTGTGACGATGGTCAACCGATCAACACCAGCACACAGACAACACTGTGCCGCCAGCGGACAATGATGTACGTGCGGTGGAGCGTCTCATTTGTCATCATTGCCGTGGTTGCTTTGCTGTGCGTTTTCTTCTACATGCGCTACGAGCATGAGATTAAGGTGTGGCTGTTCAAGCACGATATGCTGCGGTGGTTAGTCGCCGAAGAGCAGATCGATCAAAACAAACGGTACGATGCGTTCATTTCGTACTCGCACAAGGATGAACCGTTTATCGTCGATATACTTATGCCGATACTCGAGCGCGAACCGATGAACTTTAAGATTTGCTGGCACGTGCGCGATTTCATGCCGGGCGAACTGATTTCCACCCAGGTAAGACATCGCTCACCTCGATCACAGCTCTTAACGAGATCGAATTCTAAACGAGATTTTTTTTTCGCCTTACTCGACAGATCACTAAAGCGGTGGAAGAATCGCGTCGCACCATCATAGTACTGTCGCCCAACTATCTCGAGTCGGTTTGGGGCCAGATGGAGTTTAACACCGCGTACCTGCAGTCGGTAGCGGACAAGCGCAACCGTGTCATACCGGTCATCTATGAGGACATTGGCAATGTCGAAACGCTCGATCCGGAGTTGCGGGCGTACCTGAAAACCAACACGTACGTGCAGTGGGGGGATCCATGGTTTTGGGACAAGTTGCGGTACGCCATGCCCCATACCCGTCGACCCAAGGGTGTTCAGGCGTCCGACAACATACGGATGGCGTCGATGGACAAGCTCAATCTGCTGCCCACGAACGCCAACCAAACAGCAACTCCATCGCTAGAAAGCACACCACCGATCGAACACCTACCGTCGGGGAAGGGCATCGCGAACAGCGAACCACTAGCGGACTTTTGCGAACCCGCCAAGCTCATGTCGTTACCTATGGCATATACCATCAGCGACGGCAAACTGGATTTACCAATTGCGGCCAAATAGGAACGAACAGAGCTGTTTAAACTGCATATGCATGCATCCATCATACCCATCTCAATATGAATCTGTCTTGTTTCATATACAGATATGCACAAAAAGAAAGGTCTGATCGCATATTGCTAATATGAATCTCTTTACATTCTTACACTTGACATTAGGATCATAAGGATCAGATAAAGCTTTACGATAGGGATGTGTATATGTGTGCGTCATAGTACAGGATAAATAGCAGTATGTATAAGTGACATTTCAATTAAAGCATTGGAAACGATACCTCACGCAAATGTTGCGTCGGCAACTATTAATCTCATAAAATTTGTTAAATAAAACGATTCGATTGTATCAAAACACTTACCGCTGTTCTATCGAGTGAGCTTTCCGGAGCACATGCAACGGTTACGTTGTAGCTTTTCACACCTGAAATCATGTTAGAGGATGAAAAAGACGTTAAACAATTCAGACATGCCTGCTGTGTGCTTCGATAATGTCACCCAAAGTTATGGATAATAAATGTGCTACAAATTTTATGATGCCAAATCAACTGGATCTATAGAATAGCTTGACTGTCTGATCTACAACCATGCTCGGACGATAATTTTCTTTTTAGATGTTAGAATACACTTGTGGCGGCAGCTTTAGCTGTCAAAAAAGCGAATTCTAGGACATTGTTGGACATAGAGATTTCAGACAAAGTGGATCTCGGATGTTCGGACGTTAGCCCAACAATCAGTAGTTACGGTTTGTTCACTTTAGACGCAACAAGCACCGTTCAGGTTGGTGTCACTGCTCAGTCGTATTCGATTTAGTCCGATTTAGTACGACTAGTAAAATTTAGATTTTAGTCTTTGACTTTTGTCGAGCAGGGACACCAGCGTCCATCCGGTATACGATCTCCAGCACAGATAGGATGCAAGCCAAGACCCTCGACGATTCCAAGTCTTACGTGTTTGGAAATCAGTAAACCAAGAGCTAGACCATCATAGCCTTCCTTAAAAGTCGTATACACAACTTTGTGTCTCTACACAACGCTTGTCATACGTAAAAAATAAATATTAGTTGGTGACTGTTAAAAACTTTTGCTTTCCTCGCCAAGAGACATGCAGTGGTAATTCGCCTATACCGATCTTAGAGCAAGAGGCGTATATACGAGGGCTGACAATAAAGTAAGGTCTCCAACGCTGCAACTTCGCCGGATCATGCGCTAGGCGAAATCTGGCAACACCGCCGTGTTCCTTGGTTCCCCCACTACCACTTTGCTGCTGGGTGAGGCTTCCCCGACCGCTCAGTCTTGGCTGAGCAGCCGTCAACGATGGAGGTACCCCTCGCGTCAGCGTCCAAGTGCGAATTGTGTTCTGTAATACGTTTTTGAGTGCGAAAAAGGTGACACCTATTGAAACCCATCGTCAACTAGTTGAAGTTTACGGGGAAAAGTGTATGGACATAAAAAACGTGCGTAAGTGGAGCCGCGAGTTCAATTCCGGGCGCACTAATGTTCACGACGAGGAGAGAAGTGGCCGACCGGCACACAGCCAAGGTTACCCTTGACCTGCTCAAGAAATTTGGCTGGGACATCATCGATCACCCTCCCTATAGTCCCGACGTGGCCCCAAGTGACTACCAAATGTTCCCCGCCCTGAAAAAACATCTCGGAGGGAAGAAGTTTGAAAGTGATGCGGAAGTTCAGAAAGAGGTCAACACCTGGCTGCGCGAGGCGGACGGAGAGTGGTATTCTGCCGGCATAGGCAAGTTCATCGTGCGGATGCGCAAGGTGTTGGAAAAAAATGGCGATTATGTAGAAAAGTAGCCAAGTCCAACGGTGTATCGCTTTTTGTAAATAAATGTCATTTTCTATGAAAACAAAAATTGGAGACCTTACTTTATTGTCAGCCCTCCTAGTGTCATTGAAGGAAACGTTAAACGAGTTACTTACCATTCGTACTGCTACAATTCATCGAATCCTTCTCGGTGTAGTGGATGACGAGAGAACCGATGCGATAATCAACGTACGCATCGGGTCGTTTATCACACAATGACAGCTCATCCAGAACACCATCCACCGACATCCAGCTCGCGGTCGACGGATTGTGGAAACTACAGTTGCTCGACTCAAACGTAACGGCCCGCTCGGGAGGACAGATAACCGCGGTAGCCCAATCGAACCGATAGTGACAGCCGTGCTCTATCTCGACCAAAACCGGAGTACCCCGGCCTGCTGTTGCCAGACAGCGGAACGTCACGGTGGTGGATAGGTTTGTGGCCGGATCTTGCGGACACGGATCGCCACGCAGGTACTTCATCAGTACGGTATCGCCCGCCACGACGAGTGATACATCCGGGAAGCCGAGGGTAGTTTCGTTTCGTGCCGTTACACCGTCAAAGCTAGCTTCACATGCTGCCGCACCGCCCCGGCAACTTAGCCCGTACTGAGGTACTAGCGGTCGGCACACGTTAAGAAAATAGCGACGATCTTTGTTTGCTCCACCAGTACGTGCTTCGTAATTCCGCGCCGAATCCATTAACGGCGACAGATCTACGTACTGATCGATGGTCGATTCGTTGTAAGCGCCGCATGCCATCAGTGCCGGTTCACATACAAGCACCGTCTCGAAGTGTACCACCAGATTGCACTCGCTGTTTTCAACTACGATCGGCGGAACAACCGTACCGGTGCGACCACCTTCCACCGGATCTGTCTCGCATATAAATTCCAGCCGGGTTTCCCATCGGCGTCCACTTGTTGCGTCGCAAACGGCTCCCGAACGGTAAAGTAAGTACGGAGCGCCGGTCGTCTCATACTGCAGCTCATCCGATACCACCCCAAGACCGACGGACTGTTTTGCGGTTACTTCGCATGCGCCCGCATCTAGCGGACAGTGACTGGACGCTGGTATGCGACACACACCCACTTCATATGTACGATTGTCTCGCGAGGTTAGTGTGTAGGTACGGTTTGCGAGCAGACTCAAATCGTATTGTGTGCCCGTGATCGGATTGCTTACCGAGCAGGGACGCGTGTCCCGGCATGCTAGTGACGTACGCCAGACAAACTCGTGCGTACAATTATCCTTCCGACCACGGTAAATCGGACCCGTCTCTATGCCCTCCTCTTTGGCGCACTCGAAAACAATCAAGGAATTTTGGCATGATCCTGACTTCGATCGCATCTCCATAACCAGCCGACCCGATGCATCGATTTTCGGATCCGGTACAGCCTGACCATAGTCCTGATAGTTAGTACCGTTGACCAAACACACGCCAACCCCTGGGGGACACATCGTCAGATGTCCATAGCGAACCGGCTTACACACGGATACCACAAACCGGGAACCATCCGGCAGCGATACCTCATGGTTAGCGCTACCCAACGGTAACAAGTTATAGAGATGCCGATTGGTTCCGTCGCGCACTGTGCATCGGTTTGCCACGAGCGCGGTCGGCAGTGGCTGACAGGCGAGTGCCGTATCCCAGAAAATGAAGTACCGACACTGGTCCGGCGTGTGCGGTATAACCCGCAAAGCTGCAGGCGTGCGTTCATAACTGCAAAGCAAAATAATGTCCAGTGTGTAGTGGCTACCGTTGCCGCACGGTTCGCCCAGGAACGAAAACTGCATCCGTCCGTTGTCCAGCTGCAGGTGTGCCTCGTACCCGAGCGTTATCTTTGTGTCGCGGCGCACCAGGTACGCGCGCGGTTCCGTACGGTTATCCTTCGCCGACTGATCGTTATCGCACACGTTGAAGAAGAAACGTTCATCATTCTCCTCGGAAGTTACGTGGTGATTTAGGTCCGAACTGAGGGCATTAAAATCAAACGTCAGGTTGTACAGTGGTTCATGGATGGTACAGTCGGTGCCATTCAGCAACTACAAGAAGAGGAACATATTTATACACATTAGAACTTGAAGTTAAAGTGTACTTGATAGTGGCTGTCACACTCAAGCGGCAATATATTAAGTTCTCCTCAAAAAAAACGTTCTGAATCCTAAGCGTTATTATCTATGATAATAAAACAAAACTAAGCAGTATGTGTAAGAGCACAGATCACTAACTTCAGCAGAATTTCAAAAAGTCAAAAACTAGTTGATCCTTTGGCCAAAAAACGACTAATATTGGATGCTGGCAAAAATAACTCACTACCTAATTTGAAAATATTACGAGCCGGTCTTTATGAGAAAACACGCTTGAGAAACTTCAACGCTTGTTTAAAGGGACTAACTTCAAAAGATTGATTAAATTAGAACTCTAGGATCAAGATGCATTCTACAAAAATCATGCCTGTAAACATTTAAATGTTAAATTTACTTTCGTAAATGAATATGTATGTTGATAGATGTTTGCAGGTCTTTCTGGCCCTTGACGATCAGTTACTATTGTGTCTTGAATACATAGTGTATGGAAAGGATCATCCGATAGAAGTTTGCCCATTCTGCATACATATTATTCATTTTGAGTGATTGGAAAGTTAACAACAGAAAAAACTGGTCTTCTTCCCTCCATGATACGACGAATAGTACGAAAAAATATTCAATTACAGTTTCACGTCTGTTTAGACCATAGTTACACCAAATCAACTGATAACGCTGTAATATTGTAGCTGTACATTGGCATTGGGCATTGGGCATTGGCATTGGGTTAATCGGTATGACACAGGAACTTTTTTTTTTGTATGGAAAAGATACAAATTACATTAACCTATAGCCAAGATTTGTTGTACGTTCGCCGGCTACAATACGACGACCATGCATACAACAAGTGTTCTCTTTGTTTGACTAGCTATATTGCGCACTGTGTGGGTTGATTATATACGGGTGGTACAGGATGATGGTCAGAGTTGCGAAAGCTTATCGGAGATATGATATCACACCAATCTACGTTGGGCGCTGTGTTGTTGTGTTGTCAAAGCAATCCAAACCCGATGACTAAGCGATCCTATATCAAGGTAGCAGAGACAGCAAGCGAAATAAAAGAAGGGCATGTATGCGCCTTTCTCATTGACCAAATCTCTTCATTCTAAAATATATGGAAATGTTACATTGTTTTCGTTTTTCCCTTCGATCATATTGCACCGTGCTTGTTTTTTAGTTCAAATTTAACGATTATTCTTGAATCTACTTCAACTAAGCTGCATTCTTTCCTTCTGATTTCTCTATATAGTCTTGAGAACTGGAACATGTTGATTGTATATTTTGATAGTTTTTTTGTTGTCTTGTACTTTGCATTTTGAATAGGGACTCATACCAATTTTGATTGTGCAGCCGTTGTCAGTAGCGTAAAGGTGACCACGGCCAAACAAATCGATAGCCGGCTGATAGGGCAGCGGGACGCCATGCTGTGTTTTTCCGCAGGGGTATACATCCGCCTGCTCGCCAAAAACACCCCCCAAAGAAATGTCGTTAACTACTACGGATTCCTTTAGTTTATTTTTGCTTTTGGCAAAACATACGCGCGCGATGATGACTCACAACAACGCACTTATCGCACGCTTGCCGTATTTATTTTTTTCAAACGGTCGATGAGCGCAGTTTTACTATTTTAGGTCAGAGCAGAGTGAAGAATGCATTTCTTCACTTATAATATTTTTTCTGCGCTCTACGATAATGAGCACTCGCGAGGTCGTTGGTTGGTACACACGCGCAAACAAACAGAGTGACACACACTCGCGAACACTAACACACAAGCACACACACCCAGGTAAATGTTCTATCGGTGGCCGATAATATGATTCTCTTATCACGAACCATAGACACGGTACGTAGCGAAAGGTTTGGCAGCACCTGTTCGAACACGCAATATGTGGGACACAGAGTTGGGTCGATTTATTGCAGGCCGCGCAGTTTAAGGTTGAAAAATAACGCTTTAGCTGTTCAGCTAGTCGGCTAACTTCCGAGTACACTGTGACAACAAAACAAAGTTCGTCGAAATTTTTGCAGTGGGTTTTGTCCTTGCGTGTAACAAGCGCTCCTTGTTTTTGTTGCCGCCTTTGCTCACACACACATACACTAGCACTTTCCTTTGCACGATAAAACAGTTTTCTTTGTCGTTCTCTTGCTAAAACATTGCCACTTGCGACTGAACCGGGATGTCCTTTGCGGAATAACGCAACAGCAATAACAACACTAGCAGAAATGCTCGTCCTGTTTCGTCCGTAGCACGCAACGGTCGAATTAAGAGTTAAACAAGCGGCCCGTCTGTGCGCCGGTGTGGAGGAAAACACACTCATACACACGCACACACCAGTATGCTTTCCACGTCAAGTCAGCTGGAGCATCGCCGAAGTAAACAGTTCTGCTCGCCACTAGCTGCTAGCTGTATTGGTACGTCACCGGGACACAGCGAAAAAAATGACCAAAGTCTATATAGGGTAGAGGTCGACGCATTCAATGTATTTTGACAGTTTGCCGTGGGAAAAAAGCATTTGGGCATTCTGTCATATTTTGTGAGCAGAGTGAAGAATGCATTTCTTCACTTATAATATTTTTTCTGCGCTCTACGATAATGAGCACTCGCGAGGTCGTTGGTTGGTACACACGCGCAAACAAACAGAGTGACACACACTCGCGAACACTAACACACACACACACACCCAGGTAAATGTTCTATCGGTGGCCGATAATATGATTCTCTTATCACGAACCATAGACACGGTACGTAGCGAAAGGTTTGGCAGCACCTGTTCGAACACGCAATATGTGGGACACAGAGTTGGGTCGATTTATTGCAGGCCGCGCAGTTTAAGGTTGAAAAATAACGCTTTAGCTGTTCAGCTAGTCGGCTAACTTCCGAGTACACTGTGACAACAAAACAAAGTTCGTCGAAATTTTTGCAGTGGGTTTTGTCCTTGCGTGTAACAAGCGCTCCTTGTTTTTGTTGCCGCCTTTGCTCACACACACATACACTAGCACTTTCCTTTGCACGATAAAACAGTTTTCTTTGTCGTTCTCTTGCTAAAACATTGCCACTTGCGACTGAACCGGGATGTCCTTTGCGGAATAACGCAACAGCAATAACAACACTAGCAGAAATGCTCGTCCTGTTTCGTCCGTAGCACGCAACGGTCGAATTAAGAGTTAAACAAGCGGCCCGTATGTGCGCCGGTGTGGAGGAAAACACACTCATACACACGCACACACCAGTATGCTTTCCACGTCAAGTCAGCTGGAGCATTGCCGAAGTAAACAGTTCTGCTCGGCACTAGCTGCTAGCTGTATTGGTACGTCACCGGGACACAGCGAAAAAAATGACGCAGCAGCAGTAGAATGGGTCGGTGTACCGTCTGCACTAATTAACATCACGCGATTTAGTCAAAATTACAAAACCAACAAAAACAACCTATGCGGCAACCTGGTCTCTAAAATAACCTTGAAAATGACGCAGCAGCAGTAGAATGGGTCGGTGTACCGTCTGCACTAATTAACATCACGCGATTTAAAGTACAGAATCGCTCAAGCGTATGCGTTTTGGCAAAGAATTTTTCCCATCAACCAAGACGTTTATTTTTTTTCTTTCACCTACCTGCTTTATCTCTTTCTACCACGGCTTAGAACGGCCGTCAGGATGAAAGAGAAAGAGCATTTACGAACTGTCAAACATGAAAAGCAATATGGAGGAATGGTAGCAAATGAGCTAACCTCTCTCTTTCTGTCACCTAGCTTCTTATCACAACAATCTGTGACGGTTAGAAAAGTGTGAAGTAAACATATCACACAATTCACGATAGCGGTTTTAGCAACTTCAACGCAACATACAAGCCACCGTTCTAAAATTGCAAGCAGAACATTGCCCGCGCAAGAACAAAGCGCGTCCAGGATGACGGACGACGTGAAACGGTTCTTCCACAACATCCGGAAACGGTACGGTATAATCACAACTAGCCATAACCCTGCACATTCCTTCTATTCGCACGGTGATTATTCGAATGCTTATTGCTGCAGTGTGGCCGGGCTGAACTGCATCATCATTACGGATCGGGATGGTGTGCCGCTGATGAAGGTCGGTGACGACAAATCGCTCGGCATGATCATGAAACCTTCGTTCCACACCACGTTCACGATGGCGACGGAGCAATCGAACAAGCTAGGGCTCGGCCGGAACCGTAACATTATTTCCATCTACACCGGTTATCAGGTGGTGCAGATGAACAAGCTACCACTGCTAGTTACATTCATCGGTACGGAAAGCTGTAACATCGGACACATCCTAGCGCTCGACCAACAGATCGAACTGGTGCTGGATGAGGTGAAGGTGGCCGTTACCGAAACGTAAGCAATCCGGTGTGCCCAATTGGTGTTGGGTTGTAAGCTTCAAGATGGGTTAAATGAATTGCAACCTGTGGTTTGCTAGGCAGAACGTGTGTGGTGCGGCCCATAAGTGGCTGCCGCCGCACGTTCACATTTATTAATGTGCTTTAATGTAAAATCGATAAAACGATCATGCCGCGTTCGTAAGTGGGTGTGTGTGCGGGATACCGCGTTAATGCGATAAAAAAGAATATAATACGTATATGAACAGGAGTAATAATGTCCGCTGTTTTAGACTTCGTGAAGTAGCGGCTGTTGCTGTGCGCGTTTCAACTCCTCCTCCGCGATAATACGATCCAGTGCTTTCTCGATCTGTTGTGTGGAACGAGCGAGCTCGGTATTGTCACTGTATGAATCGTCGACGATTTCTCGCACCTTAAGCAGCAAATCCCGAAAGTTTGCCATCTGTGTATCCATCTTCAACCGATCAATACGGCATGACAGGTCGTCCCTTTTCAGTGCCTTCTCTTCCGTGATGTCGGACTGTATATGACTGCCGTTAGCGTCTGTTTCACCCGTTTGCTGGACACGCTCCAAATCGATGTGGAACCAGGTGCTTATGTCGCGCACGGACAGTTCCGTCTTCTCCAAAATCCGCGAACGTCCCGCAGTTTCTGCAAAAAGAGAAGGCGAAACAAATAATGAGTACATCGTTTTCATGCGCTGCGAAAACGATCTTACTTTCTTTCGTAACATGGCTCGAACAGTCGGATGTAAGAGCTGTCTGGCGGTAAGGTGTGCTGGAGCATTGTGGTAAGCCTTGGCCCAGCTGCACCCCAATATCCTTTAGCTGAGCCAATCCTTCAGCAACCTGTGCCACGAAACTTTCGCACACGGTGCGCATTTCTTCCGTTGATTGGCGCTGCTCGTCCGTCTGTTCCTGGCAATACTCGACCATGCGCTTCCGGGTAGCCTCGTGCTGTTCCTCGAGTGTTTCTATCAGAGCTGCCAGCTTGGTGAGCAAATTCTTTTGCTGCGTGTTGTTAAACACACCGTACTCGACACTGCTGAACAGGCTCATATTGCGCTTTAGCGTACTGCTAACCATTGACTCTCGGCGCTGTGTGCTTTTGTGATCACTTTCGCCATTCTCGACCACACAAACTTCTTCACTCTGCATCACATCGACCGCTTTCGTATCGAGCAGCTTGGCTTCCAAGTTATCGTAGGTGGACGGAGAATTAGTCAGACCATTGGTATCACACGTATCGTTACTCGTCGACTTGAGCCATCGCCACACTTTCCCT
>KZ063327.1:1551-26381 GCA_002091835.1 Anopheles maculatus | reverse complement strand
TTTCCCTACCCAGGCGTTACAACACGAACCAGCATCAGCCTCGCTGCTGCTTATTTCGTACATCTTGTGGGCCATATTGTGTCGCTTGTTGCTGTACCCGGTCGTAAAGCAGTCGATGCACAGGGACACGTTCCGGCAGCGTTGACACTTGAAGCGCAAACCTCGGATTGTGATCCGGCACCCATAGCACACCATACCATGGGTCATGTGCTCGGTGTCACGGAGCCGTTTGCATAGTGATACCACGTTGGCGTAGTACGAAAAAAGCGACGAAAGCTTCCACAGACACGAGAACTGATACTCGGTCAGCCCGACCAGCCCTGGATAGTTGGCGAAACATTCGCCCGTTATCTGCTGTACCATCGATGATTTCAGGTGATCAGGTTCGCCCAGAAAAGTTAACACCTTAGACAGCACGGTAAGCATCGCTTCGAAACGGTGCCGCGACACGCATAGATTGTGGTCGCTCGTTAACCGAAAGTGTTCCCACACCAGCTGCGCGTGGCTGGTGTGATCGCACAGCAACAGAAACGTCTGACGCAGCTCCAGCACCGATACCGGAGTACTACGCTTCGGATCAAATACGGCCCAGAAGAAACCGGCCAATATCGCACAGATCGCATCCAGATTTGGGCGTGTTGGTAGTTCATCGAAATAGCCCATCCTTGTGGCCGCGAAGTAAATGTCATGCACGACGCTGGTAAGCTGGGACGGTTTTATCGACGGTGCACTGTCAATCAGATTCAGTTGGTGACGGTTGAGAATCGAGTGGACCATATCGAACGGAATGTACGATGCTGCACGATGGAACAAATGAAATCGCGCGTTAACACATCAACTGCGGATATAAATTTGTACGAAAAGAAAAAGGGAACGGATACTTACTGTAGAGCGCTTTCTGGAGTGCGTGTAGCTTTCCGGCACAACGGTAGGTGCTATAGCGGGAACCGGCATACTTTTCGTTGATTGTCAGCAGAATGAACAGTAAATTTGGGTTGTCTTGTTCTGTTTTGCCGTTGTAGCGATTACGGTACAACAAATAGCCCCTTTCATCAAACTGTTGGTCGTACATGATCTTGCGTTTCTTTCCCCACGCTAATTTAATCGTCGCGACTGATGCTTTGCTAGCAAGCAACACATTCACTATCTAATTGTTCTCTTTCTTTTGCGCTATAAAATAAGAGAACACCAAAATCTAATCTTGTGAAGCGCAACGCTTTGAAAACAGTTGCTTTCAAGCTAGGCTGTGCTGTCAAAACAAAATCACTTTTCAGTTGAACTCCGGATTTAAAACAAATCTTACGGGTGCTGCCATCTAGTGTTCGTTACTGAAACCTAGCTCTGTACGCGCTGGTTACATGTAAAAGAATTTTTAAATAATGCTGTGGATGCTTTTAATTGTTTCTAATTATTTTCATGCTTTAAACCTAGAAAAACATTTCTCGTTCAACGAGGATTATTAAATGTGTGTATAAAATAGTTGCTTTCATAAACTGAACTAGAAATATTGCATGTTTGAGAAAAAAGAGCTCGAATCATGTAAGCCAGATTCGAGAAAGTTGTAACACGAATAATCGAAACAACTCGATAACCGATATAAAGTTTCAAAAGATTTTCCAGTAAAGTATAACCTTGTAGTAGCCAAAATCAACTGAAATTGATTATTTTACTAAGCGTCTCTAGTAAAGATATTGCCAAAACCATCTTACACACAAACTGGGGACACCTATGGATAGTACTGTGGAGCTCTCTGCCACGGCCACCTTTAACCAGTGGCGGTTCAAGCCGTTTAGGATTTTCCTCTTCGGCGAGGCCACCTAACCGGCGAGGCCCCCTAACCGGCGAGGCCCCGAGCGGCCGTTCCCTCCGCACCTAGGTTGATCCGCCACTGCCTTTAACATCGGACCGCTCCTCGAGACATCTTACTTATATGCGTTATTAAATCTTACGATGAGGTATGTGTACTCTCTCTAGCAAAAGTAGCAAGTCTTCGCTGTCTGTTTCCAGCGTTATTTATCTTTACTTTTGATCCTCATAAAAATCGTTGCAGAAACACCAAAAAATAGATACTGAACAATTATAGCTTTATAAAATAAAATATATATTAGGTAAAAGAGATTTCGTTACAAGGGTGTCGTAACGGGCGCATTACAGTTTAAATTCGGCACGGGTATTCGAGATTCGTTGCGTGACAGCAGAGCAGCAAACGTCAAATTAACCGGCTGCGTCCATCGTCAACAAATCAAAACAATGGTAATCTGTTGATTCACGGAATACGTTGAACACTCGTTCGTTCGCGCGCAGAGAAGCTGTATTAAGAGATTACATTCAGAATCAAAAAGTAGTGGATACACAATGTCGCGTGAAAAATTACTTACCCTTTCGGGTCGTAAGGCAGAGCTGGAAGCGGAGATCGAACGGCATGGAATGGTTTTGAAAGCGGTTGGTACGATTATGGGAAGATTATGGGAACATAGCCTCTAACTAGTTGTATTATTTGTTCGTTTGCAGAACAAAATCGGAATGAACGAACCACTGATAGATGTGGAGGGATTCCCGCTTCCGAACATTGATGTTATTTCCGTCCGCAAAGCGCGCAATGCAATCATTTGTCTACAAAACGATCGGAAAGTACTTTTGAAAGAGATTGAAAACGAAATGGTTCAACTGTTCGAGACGGGACGAAGCACAGCATCGTCTGACGTGCAGCAGCAACAGTGCCAGCTGATGGAGGTCGATGACCATACTGTGGTGTCGCCTTCACTCGAACCATTCGCTGTGGTGGAAAAAGTAGAGCCAGGCCAGCTAGCAGATCGAATGGTAATTTATAATTCTTTGTTGTATGTCTCTTGTTTCAGGATTATCACAATAGCTATACCTATTTGAGGTTAATAATCTTCAAAATTGTTATTTTGCTGTTCATTAACTCGAGCAAAAATGAATAGCGCACTAGACCTTTTCTTGATTCCTTGCTAACTTTAATTTCATAACTTGTTTCTAGGGCGTAAAAATCCGGGACATGATTTTACAAATCGGAACCTTAACATCCCAGAACTTCAAAGCCCTGAATCAAATTCAAACTGTGATCAGTAATTCTCAGGGTAGCAAACTTCGATTTGTGATACGCAAAGCGACCACAGGTGAAGATGTCACTTTGGAGATGGATTTCGGAACGCAAGGCACTCGGTTGGGCATATTCGCGAAACCACTAAAAAACTGAAATCTGTAAGCTTACCTCACACAAAATCCTTTATTGCATAGTTTTTATGGCGGTCTGGCCTGGGCCATATAAAACGATGTTTTTAATTAGTAAAACGACAAATATGATTAATTCTAAGACACGTGATGTTGGCATGCTGGTAAAAGGTCGACTAAAAATATAAAAAAGTCTAATAATCGTTAGATGCATGTGGATTTGAGTGAATCACCATTATCATTGAGAACTATCTGATCACCAGTAGACAATAATTTGGGTTGGATGAAAATATGTGATCTAACTCTATTTACAATAAATTCAACAGACGGTAGTGATGCTCTAGGATACCAGCGGCCTTATTATGAGCGGATGGATGAGAATGCAAATAAGTAAAATCACTTAACAAATGAAGTGTTTGCCGTATTAAAAATTGAATCGTTGTTTCACCATTTAACAGATCTCCTTTGATACGCCGTTCTACATGAATAAAAAAGGGACTCCTTTGATTGCTTCGGTATGTACGGAACCTAGCAAAGATCGGGGAATCTCTTATACTAACTGGTAAGTAAGCTATTTAAAATAGGCAAGGTAAGTAGGATTTTTAAAGAAGTACTTACAATTACATCAGCATTATGATGTAATCGATTTACCAATCTTACTCGTCTTGTTCACTACTTAATTTTCTGGGTTTCGCTTTAGGCTTGGTGTAGAACTCATTAACGATTATCGATTATCGTTAGGTTATCTATTAGAGGTATCAATATAGTCCATGTGGACGGCTGTAAATGACTACCCTTGGCATTAAACTCCACAAAAGTTTAAAAGTTGTTACATTTGTCAATAGACACATTAGCTAATGTATGTCTAGCTTTTCTTGGCGCCAGGTTGTCTGAGATATCATATAACTCTTCCAGCAAAAGCTAGGTCATAGTGAGCTAGATAGTGAGGCTCACTAAACTATTGAGAATTACTGGCTACAGTTGAAAGTTATATTTATGTGAAGGTAATAGATTCATCTATCATCAGCACATAAAGTTAATGTACTGCTTGTATTAAAAAAATTAAGCAAATATTGGTACCATTTATGGTAATAGTTTTCTGTTAGAATTTGCCTTTAAAAACGTAGTTAAATTTTATTATTATATTATTTAATTACAACAGTAGAGGGTGAGAGTGGGATCATCATTGTGATGCGCGGCATTATCATACATCCTAAGCTGTTGATCGATTGCAGCTGCACACATCATTTGCAGCGGCTCGTATACCACCGGCACAGTTAGGGCCTCACAAAAACACTCACAAACACTCATCGAAACTCTCGCAAGCCCACAACCACCTCGATCGTAAACGCCCGGTCATCTCAAATGACCGAACCACCTTGCACAGCCTATATCCACGTAACCAATCTCCTGCACCTGTGTTGGTAAACTCTTAACTTAAGAGTCTTTACGGGTTTACCCTTCCAATCCACCTGACAGGGTGCGTGCTTCACTACGTCCGCACAATATCAGCGCTCGGAAGCTCTGATCCAACAGTGCGTAACGCCGCTACACTGCCGCCAGCAACGCTGCACGGTTCGCACAGTACAGTGAACGGTGGTACAGAGTAGACGTCTGCTTACGCTCTAGCACCGCACGGGTTTGTTGATCGCGCCGCGTGTTGATACCGATTTTGTTCGAACTCGTGTAAAGGGAATCGTTGGTCGTGGTTGTTTTTGTTGCTGTTTTCGTTCTTTTTGTTTATTTATCTATTTGTTTGTATATTCCTGCCACCACTTGTGTGTTAACTTCTGTACCTGAACATTTCGGTTCCGGTGAAAGGTCGAAGGTGGTTTCCGCGTACCTGTGGCTGTGTGCAATGTGTCTTTTAGTCGCCGCTGTGTAATACGCGAGATATATGTACGTAAGCATGTAAAGTGAATGGGATCCGCTGCCCTGGTCGGGGCTGACACCGGCATATTGTGTGCGTAAAGTGTGTACCCTTTTCGGAAGATAAAGTTGTTCTAGCCTTCAGATGAGTTTTTTTTTGCGATTGGGACGGCTAGAGAATATGTGCACTTCATAAACGAGCATTTAAATTTTATTCTAGCACCGTTTGCGCGCTAGACGGTAGTATTAACGCTAATTCGGACAGATCGGATAATGCTGTCCTTGCTGATCACGTTCGCAGGAATTTGGGTCAAATGTTGTTGTTGTCAGATCGAACAGTACATGTGTTGGTGATTAATTACACACCTTACAACGATCAGGTTATTTTCAAGTTCAGTGTGAGCCCTGGCAGCTAGCGGCCTTACATCCGTACTGGCTCTACCAAAACCGGGGTGACCAGCGTTACAGCATTTTGACCCAAAAAGAGCGTCAGATTATGAGTCACAACGCCAGACAGACGTCTCAAAACCGCTATCAATCGCATCAATCAAAATGGGCTATCATAAACTACCCAGATCACTATAGCTCTATAGTCGCGTACCGCAGAGTTTATGCAAAAAAAAAATATTTTATTTAAAAATTGTCATTAGCATCTCGTATACGTATCTCTTCCTACCCTTTGCAATCAAATTAGCTGCAGTATTTTTTGTTGTTGTTATTGCTTAGCATAATATCTACAGCCTTGCCGATCTTCTACCACGGAAGTATCCGACTGTTACAGCAGCAGCATCATCCATCCCTTCAGCGCATGGTACCCAATGTGTTGGGCCCTTAAGTGTGTGTACCCGTGACATTGAAAGCATGTCTCTGCACGAATGGTACCGTAGGCGGGAGCGGGGCTTACCACCCCGCATTGGCGACACTGACATGATCCACCGTACCCTCTTCCGGTCGCTGCAGCCAAAGATGCTACCTAACGCATTTCCACCTTCGTACCGGTGTGGACAGGATAGTGGCGCTATCTGCAATCTGGAATTTTCACCCGATGGGTAAGTTTGGGTACTGCTCTGTCACACGTCGTTACCGGTCTGACTCGTTCGTTAATCGTCTGCATATAACATGGACCCGGTCCAGATCGATCGAAACTAGGGGTCGCTTACGTAATAAGAGTATATGTCATCGAGCGGCGTCGTCCAGCTTTCGGAAATTGTGACTTCAAACTTCCAGCCGTCCTTCAAAAATTTGCTTCTGGTTTCAATTGATCGCATGATCGCCGCGACTATATAGAGTCACTTCCCATACTTTTTTTTTTACGTTGTTTCGATTATTTACTCTACATTTATTAACGGAAGGGCCCACCTAAGAATGTCGACCCGCATTGGGCATTTTCTTCGTCACCGTACACACTTCCTGCCGTAATTGATTGATCGATTCCACTGTTGGACGGGGCGAAAGGGGGTTTGTTACTTTGCAATCGAACTCCGCGGTTACCGTGCGCGGGGTTCACATTTGCGGCACATTCGACACTCTGTGGTGGGTGAGTTGAAGTTTATGGCCGTTCTTTTTCGGGTTGCTGGAAGCGAGGTTAGTCGACCGTTGTTCCGTTCCGGTGGCAGATTCAACCATAATATCCGGCTTCCGCGTTTTCTCCGTCACCAACCGCTGACGATTGATACGCCGGTTAGTTGCGTACTGTGTTGCGAATTAGTTGCAGAGACAATAATCTCCGATTCGTATCCGCATACGCGCGTTGAAACAAATACATAAAAAAACGCCACACAGAACTTTAAATGTACCATACGATAGGGAACGCATTAGGGGGTTTTGTTAATGTTTTTTTTTGTCGTTTTTTTTCTCTTAATACGTTTCGTATTTTGGTTTTTTTACGTTGGCGAGATCAGTATTGTAAACCACCATTGATATTGTTTTTTAGTTTGTCGTCACAAGTAGGATCAGCAAACTTAATAATAACTCTCAAATGTATCCAAAAGCTCAAAAGATGTCGCCTTGCTTGGAAGCATTTTTCACATTGTTTTCTTAACTTCCGCATAAGTGAATCTACTAGAATCAATCATAGCAGATGAATCATAAAAGGCAACCATTAAAGTGCCAAATAACGAGTTAAGCTAGTTAATTGTGCCTTCGTAGTGTGTGCAAACCAGTCCGGACCGTAGTACGGCGAGGGCTCAATTTCAATCTAGACTGCAAAGTATTGTAGGCAACAGCACCACCTGCTTGTTTGCTGTCGTCAGTGTATCTCACAGCAGGTGATTTGATAGTCTGGCCATCTAGTTTGACCTTAAGAGTGTTAAATTTCCTGGGAATTTACTACAGCCGGTATCGCCAATTGGCCTTCGAATCGGGCTGCAAACGAGTTTTACGAAGGTAAACACCAACTGTTTTCCATCAACACCTTCTCCTATGTTGAAAGATAACATTAAGAACTTTGCCGCCACCGCGTACGCCGATGGTTGGGGGTGGGGGTTTTCTTTGAAAATGGTTCGTGTGAAAACATGCTCGCAACATCGTGTAACAATTTAATTGATCCACAACTTATAACCTCTACCGGTATGCAGCAGAACCACTGATGAGCAGTTCGGCCGCCGTCCCTGTAGTGTTCTCCCAGACGAATGTAAATGATAAAGGAGCAGTTCGTACGTCTATCAGCCGTCTGCCCATCACGATACGATCGCGAAACCGACGCTACAGTGCACCGTTACCCTTTTTCAAGGTGTGCTTCTTCATGCATCACTTCGACCATGACCATAACCCACACGATGTGCGAGTCTAGGAACCTCCAGACAGCGTCGCCGAACGACGGCGGCGGCTCGCCGCAAAGCTTTACTACCCAGCATAACCGCTTACCGTGAATTACTTCCGAGTTGACGATAACTGATCGCTCGGAGCGATTGGATTACCGGTGTACTGGCCGCTGGAGGGTTAATTTGGTAGAAAATTGTTCACGAAAGAAGTGTACTTAAATTTTTTCCCGTTTTTTGAGAAGACAAAATAACTAATTAGCCAGCAAAGTCATTCGCTTCGATCATGTGTTATTTTCCTTAAAGTTCCATGTCCGCAGTGAGGTTAAAGATGAAGAAGTATTCTAAATTTATTTTTCTTTTGCTTGTCGAAGGCTAACGTTTGCCAAATAGACCAATGTTATAAGACGAAAAAAAAAAATTAGTGTCATGTCCTGCTGTGCTGTGATTTTGGTAAGGGTACAGCACTTACATGTTATATACGAATTACACACACAAGCGTTTTGCTAGCGTTTGCTTGCACAGCTGTTCGACACCTGATTTGCTCCTGGTTCCCATTCGGTTGATCCCTGAACGTTGCCCTCCTCCACATAGCACAAAGCTGACAAGGACTGTCAGTGGTGAGTGAATTCAATCATTTTTACTCGGGGAGATTGGATCATAACATCTCTCCTCCTTTATCACGGATAATTCAGTGGATCAAATTTTGCCGATAACCGATACTCAAGAAGCATTCTACAAAAATAGCATCTCTAGCAAATGGCCCTTCCGCCTTCTGGCTAAAGAATGATTAGGCAATTGATGACCGAATGATTGCATAGGGACTTTTTATACACGTTTGCTCAAAACCAAAAATTATTGGCAGCTGTTGAGGTTAGTTAGTCTCTTTGATCTTTTCCGTAACGTCTTTTGTTTATTGGAAGTCATTGTCACACCGACAGCAGACCGACAGAATGAAGACTTTTACGTAACGAAAACTGTCCATCATGTCTAGGATATTTTTAGTCGTTCAGACAGATGTACCGGTAGTTTAATTCAAGAATCATAACGATACAATCCTCAGGCGATGAAGTCTCGGCGGTTTCTACTGCATTTTATCGGTCACAAAACACTGTTGGGTGGTCGAAATCTGTCGAGCTTTCTCCAGGAGCAAGATGTTGTAATATTCGTAGCGGTTATAAGAGGTCCACAGCGTTTTCAATTACATAGCTACATAGTTGTTTTAGCCATCACTAGTTCAAGTCCATTGGAAACGGCAAAGTGTATTTTACTTCACAAGATCATTTCCGGTTTTATTGATACCCCGTTCATTCTTAATAAAATTTACATTCTAGCTCCAAGTAATCAGTTAAGACCGAGAAAAATATTACGAACTAAATTATTAAACTAAAGAAAATTATTACGAACACATAGCGCTAATGAAATATGAAGTCACCGTACAATAAATAATTTAGTTGATATGAATATGACGGTTAATCAGGTTTAAAATAGCTTAAGACAATTCAATTATTGAAATTAAGCTTATTTTCAATTAATTGTATGGAGAAATCTGTATTGCAATCAGTAGAAAAATATGTTGAAGAAATCATGAATATTTTGTACATAAAAATAATATGAAAAATACAGTAATATAATATATTCTAAATAAATGTCGTCATCTGCTACTTTTGTTAAATGCTTACAGGACGGTTCTGGCTGCTGCATGTGAGCATAAATCAATCGTGCTGTTCGATCCACTCACAGAAAAGCAAGTATGCACTGTCGATAACGCCCACGACGGAAGTGTTAATTGCATCAGGTAAGTAGTAGGTGCAATTCCTGTATCTAAAAACGCTCCAACCTCTTCATATTGCAACATTGTAGGTTCGTGGACAATCGTATTTTTGCCAGTTGTTCGGATGATACCACGGTTGCGCTATGGGATTCGCGAAACCTGTCTACAAAGCTGCGCACCCTAAACGGTCACAGTGGGTGGGTGAAGAACATCGAATACGCGAAACATTCCGGCGTACTCATCTCATCCGGACTGGATGGTGTAGTGTACGGCTGGGAGCTAAACAACAGTACGGAGCAGGGATGTACGTACCAACGATTGCTGCACGTGCCAGGCCTGATGCGATGCCGGCTGGTGCCGGATGAAACGCGCCTAGTGCTCTGCACGACCAGTGGTTACCTAATGCTTGTGCACGATCTAAACCTTGCTAGCATCGCCGGAGATCTCGTCAACTTTCGCGTAAGTTTGGACGGTTTGCATGCAGGGCAGCTTCAATGTTGTTATCTCACACCTAACATTTTGTGTTCGTTTTTCGGCAGCCAAACATTCACCGACTGAGCCTAATGCGTAAACAACGGATCACGTTCGCTTCACGTAAGAGTCCCACGATCTCCCACAGGCGAAGGAGAAATCGTATCGAATTTGTGAGCGATTTTCCAACCGGGGATGATGCGGAAATGATTAGTGGCTTAACGGTATGTACGCTTCTACGGTTGCGCTGGAGGAACAATCATAGGAGAAGGTGTTTCGAAAGAAGGATCACAACTTTAGGTTCTGTTTCTAGTAACGGATATTTTTTTGTGCATATTAAGGGATACATAAATTATTATTTTTGTAAGCTCAATATTTCTATATTTCTATTCAAATTGAAAAATCTATTCATTTTTTAGATACATCCTCAAGGCTGGTGTGCTCTTAGTAGAAATATTTCCTACGATGAAACAACAGAGGTAGTGTAAATCATTTTTCTCTATTCTTGTCTTGCTAAACATGTATTAATTCCACACAAAAAAAAAACTTCTACAAGTTTGCGCACTACATAAGGAAGTCTTATTTTTAATTAAAATTAGTCATATGTTTTTGCACTATATATTGCAGTGGTCTGTAGTACATGATATACAAAGTTGGAGTGAAGATGAAGATGACTCTTGTAGTGATCAAGAAAACGCAGATCCAGAAAAGGATGATGAATTCGAAGCAGAACAAGAACCGCAACCAGAACGAAGCAATCCTCTCAGGTTGACAAACGATTTTCTGGTTGAACATAAACGAGGAATCAACGGAACTGTTCTAAGCGAGTCGACATGGTGCAATAGTAACACCACACAACGGAATGTGATCAATAAGTACGTTATCGTTATAGTTGGCAAACGGAAAAGCTTAACAATATTACTATATTCCAGTGTTTTTCCGACTCATTCGGGATCTGCGTGCCCAAGTCTCGCACACACACCACATTTAAGACTGCCGCCGAACGACGGAACCAATGGCAAAGGATGCGATGATACCACCACCACCATCAGCAACGACGAGAAGGTTGTGTGGCCACGGGAAATGACCGTAGCGAGGAAACGTGCGGCCACAAATGTGCCAGCCAATGGGGCTCGGTTGCTGTACTATATTCAGGAATCGAAAAAGGTGGAAGGTTATATGCGTGAGGCGTGCTTTTCTCCCGACGGACGGGTCATATGTTCACCTCATGATGACTATGGCGTACGATTGCTGGCGTTTAACGAGCATTGCAATGAGATGCACTACGCGAGACAGTACAATAGTAACGGCAACGGGCCAGAAATATTGCGAGAGCTACAGTACAAGCCGTGCCATCCGCACGTGGTCATCAGCAGCCAGTTTAGCCCACGGTTTCCATTGCTTGTTACCGGTTGTCTGCTGGGCAATGTTGTTTGGAATTTACCAGTGTTAAGTTAAATCGTTCAGGTGAACGCAAGTATTCAACTAAAGTATACGAGATGTAGCGGGGGCAAAAACTGGAAAATAAACTTGATAAAACATAAATACTGTAGATCTTCTCTTTTTTTACTTGACGCTACAATCTCGAGAGCTTTTGGCCTTCCATTTTTGGCTTCCGTGACTTCTTTATCCTCGTAGTAGCTACCCGTATAGCCAGTCTTGCGTACGGCGATACGGTCCGGGTGTGAATCGGTATGCGGTTCTATTCTGTTGTCGCTACTGCCTAGGTCAAAGAACTTGCCCTTTAGTTATTAATTATCAATATTCGGAACTCGTCGATTTACAGCATCGTAGTTTGCCAATCGTTACGAGGAGTTACATTAAATTGGGTCTAGCTTATCTCATTTTTTTACTGCAGACAGCCTGAAAAAGCTCACAGTCTGAAAAAAACTCAATAGCTACCTAGTGTTAACATTGTGCAAACAAAGTATTCTAAGCCTGTGAATCAAGCAATATTTTCTTACACACACCGGAGTCCTGTATAAACTTGAAACCCATTCTACCATCACGCTGAACTATAGACACACCCCAGTCCTAGTCACAAACCCTTCGTTACTAATGAAGGCCACGAAAAGAATTCTAACTTTCCCTGGCTTGTTGTTGCATTTACCATTACTAGGTTACATGAAAGGGGCAAAAGTTGCCATTTGCTAATAAATAAATGAAAACTAAGCCATACATACAAACAAAAATGAGAAAGCGTGCAGTAGTGTGCGTGCACATAGAACATAAAATAATCGCGTTGCTTTTTTATGCTGTTTTCCCGTAGTTGACATTGACCTACCTTCCTAGCAAACTCGTTGAGGTGATCGATGCGATTGTAGTTTACGAACGACAAGTTGTCGAACGAAATCAATAGTCAATCGTCGGATCAAGACAGACAAATGTCGTACCGGTAAAAAAAAATGTTTTTCGATAGACATTTACTATACTTGTGTGCGTATGCGATAGCAAATTAAATTGCTGATTTTTAATAAATATTTCATCCTAGTCATATTAATCATGTTATTAAAGCAATTTAAGAATATAATAACCGCACAAATCTTCCTCCTTTGTAAACGTTTACCAATGTACACGCATACACAAAAGCTATGAAATTCATTCTCATTCAAAGGCTGTTCATTTCTCGAACGACAATCAAAATGAACTACGACCGAATGCCGTCCGGAGACCGCAATTAGGCAGCCCACTTGACAGTTCAGCTCCGACCAAAACAAACGCCAAGCTAAAAAAGTAGAACGGGCTTGTTTCTATTGTTTCCGTGCTAAATTTCTAAACTAACGTCCCATATGGTGTGCTAAATATTGTGTTAGCAAACAAAAATCAAATTCGTGACAAGCGTGGCTGCGAATTCTTTGCTTCTCAAATGCGAATGTGGTGAATAAGTTAAAGCGTGTGCCAGCTGTGCAAACAGATACGACGCTCCCGCTCCCTATCAGCATAAGCAACTATCAATCCGTATTTTTCCTTTCTTCCATCATTCAATGAACAAAAGTTCGTAGCCCTAAATTTCCCGTCAGGTTGATTGTGCCTTTACTTGCGCGGTGGCAGTGAAGAGTACAGCAATGAAATTGCAGCTTGCCATGGGGCGTAGCCAAAGTCCGGCGATGGACAAAGAATCAGAAGCGGCGAAAGGCGGTGGGTATGAGGCCACATCGGTGAACGGACCCGAGGATGACTTTGAGCTGTGGGATCAGAGCAAAGCACTGCGATCGGAGTATCGGGACAATCGCTGGAGCCAAAACGGATGGTCCTCCTGCATTCCGATATCGATCATTTTAGTGTTAATTGTGCTGGTGGTGCTGTTGCCGTTGATGGATCATAGCGATCGTGTTGGCGATGAACCGACTAGGGCAGGTGTGGGCCGCTTCGGGCAACCGACCTGTCCGGACAAATGTTCGATCGAGCTGGTGGAAAGCATACCCGAGGGCATGACGTACCCGGACGGAAGTCCAACGTTCCGTACCACCTTCCAGGCCTGGATGACGTTGCTCGAACTGGCACAGACGACGGTCGAGATTGGTTCCTTCTACTGGACGTTGAAGGGTGCCGACGTTTATAACCATTCGTCCGCGCGGGAGGGTGAGATGATTTTTCGCAAACTGTTCGAAGCGGGTACGGTGCGCAAGCTTCAGGTGAAAATTGCTCAAAGTGCACCAACGTCCGCCTCCCCCAATCTGGACACAGACCTGCTAGCCAAGCAGGGTGCTGCCCTGGTACGGTCGGTCGATTTTCCCCGGCTGATTGGGGGCGGTGTGCTTCACACGAAGGTGTGGATTATAGACCGGCAGCACTTCTATCTCGGCAGTGCCAACATGGACTGGCGATCGCTAACGCAGGTGAAAGAGTTGGGCGTGCTGGGCACCAACTGTTCCTGCCTGGTGTATGATCTTGCTAAGATATTTGATGTGTACTGGGATATGGGTGCTCCCGATGCCCGGTTGCCACCAAAATGGCCGAAAGAGTATACCGCCAGCTTTAACTATTCTGCTCCCGCACACGTAGAGTTCAATGAACAGACGGCAATGGATACTTACTTCTCGGTAAGTTTGAATTTTTCTTACATCCTTGATTTATTTGTATATATTTGTAGTTAATTTGTTTCGTTACGAACTGTTTTATTGCTGATGACGCGTTATGCTGGGATACACTTTTCCTTACATGATTTGCTCATTTCGAATTGTCCGGCCAATAAATCCTATGTTATGTTTTGTATCAACGATAATTATTTTAGGGAAATTATATCTACGTATGCATTATTAATACGATTTATTATGTTTTTTTGTAAATGTGACGAGATACATACAGAAGCTATACGTACAATAACTATTACAAATGAAAGAATTAGAAAACATAAGATAAGTTGATAGGTTAGTTCGTTTATAGAGACTTTAAGTAATTTGCCTTCAATCGTCTCTTCAGTAGAAGTGTAAGACATTCATTTTCATAGCCCAACGAGCTACAATTCATTCACATTAATACAACTACTTGTATATATGGATAAAAAAGAAACCCTTAGAATTTTGAAAATAAAATGAAGCAATGGCCATTGAAGGTTAGTGTGCCAAGGATGAAGCTAATGCAATCCAGATGTAAACCGCTTAACAAAATAAAAAATAAGATCACACAATTTTCTAATGTGTAAAATGTGAGAATATATTCAAAGAACATTGTTTTATGTTTTCGTATTACATGCTCTCGTACAGTACTATACAATTCAAAGTACATTTTATATTTTAAAGATTTATGTATAATTCAGACTTAGCAATTTAATTAATCCATGTGATGAGAGCAAATATGAAAATTCTAAAACCCGACCCGAACAAACTTTAAGTAGCAATGAAAAGACAATTTATTGTGTGGTTCAAAAATAATTTATAGTACTAACATTAATTTTGGGGGCGGCCAGGTGGTGTATACGATAGCGGCGCCAGTCTTCACAAGGCAGAACCGGGGTTCGAAACCCGGCGGACCGCCTCCCCGTACGCAGGACTGACTATTCAGCTACGGGTAAAAACTAAGTCATAGAAAGCTAGAAATAGATGGCCAAAACCTACAGAGGTTGTAGTGCCAGAAAAGAAGAAGAAGAACAGTAATTTATAACCATTAGTGTTTTTGTAAAGAATGTACAAAGCCGGCGAAACGCCAAGTTCGGAAATTCTTCATAAACTAATAGAACATCATATTTATCCATTTCTGCCATTTTACCATTTCATTGAAGGCCCAACGAACAGGAATTTAAAGTATGATAGGTTTTTGAAAATTACTATCGGTCACGTAAAGTATGTACTACAGAAAAAAAGATATAGAGATATGCTTTTGAATTGAATAGAAAAGGGTTTTTTCTAAAAAAGAGTTACATTGAGTACGTTTGAATGAAATATTTTATGGCTTTTAAATAATTAAATAATTGTTAAATTATTATTTAATTCATAATTAAGTTTTGTTTAGTATGAATGGTAAATATTGAAAAATAAGCTGTTGCCATTACTAAAACAAGAAACGATCTATATGTCCTTTTAGAGCTCCCCACCAATGATGTCACCGACAGGGCGAACGGACGATCTCTTTGCAATTATAGACGTTATCAATAAGGCAAATCGTTTCGTACACATATCGGTAATGGACTATTTTCCCCTAACGCTTTACACGCGCATAACGCAGTAAGTATACGGAAAAGAATGCGTGAGACGCATCCTAAAAGCATAAAACCGGTAACTAGCTGACCCGGACATATTTTTCCCACAGTTACTGGCCTTACATTGATGATGCGCTGCGTAAGGCGGCGATAGAGCGTAAGATATCGTTACGTTTACTCATCTCGCTGTGGGACCATTCGCGACCCTCGGAAGAATACTTTCTGCACTCGCTCGAGGCACTGTCGAACGCTCTGAACGGTGTGGATATACAAATACGCCGGTTTATTGTACCCGCGTCTGACGACCAGAAGAAGATTCCCTTCGGCCGGGTAAATCACAACAAGTATATGGTGACGGATAACACTGCGTACATCGGCACCTCGAACTGGTCCGGCGATTATTTCATCGATACGGCTGGCATAGGTATGGTGATTTCCTCGTTCGATACTAACGGGACCATCATCCAAGAGTTGCAGTCTGTGTTCGAGCGCGACTGGAACAGCAAGTATGCGGTACGTTTAAGCTAGGGTGTAGCAGGAAACCATTCTGCTGCTGGTAGTTTACGAGCTCAACTTTGAACACGCTGCGCTTTTTGGCCAGATATTGCCGTACAGCTTTTTATGGTAAATGATTGCAAGCTATCAGTCGCATACAGATGCGGTTGCGCTTGAAAGCACGTTGTAAATGGATGCCTTAATCACGAGTTACATGTGCCTTAACGCGATCGGTAGGTTAGTGAAAAATTTTCAAAAATACATGCTACATTTCGGTGCACAGTATCCTATACCGTTTAGAAGTAGTGAAATCTTTTTGATGGTAATATAATTTTCTCAATTTTCGATTATGCTCAATTATTTGTCTAAGATTTTTGGTAGAGAATAGCGTACATTAAGGCGCAATTAGATATGGGTAACAAGTTTTCAAAATCAATGTAGTTTGACGTTTGTATCTCTTCCTTCTAGTCAGTATATTGATCGATATGCGTGACAGGTAGCTAATGCTATTTTGTAATAAATTACATATCATTGCCCGTATGAAACGTTGATGAAACTTTATTAAACTGTTCCACTGTAATATCAATTCCGTAAACGTTGTAAATTCCTAAAATAGCTCAAGTCCTTATTAAGCGTATTTAATCCATTCTAGGGTTTTAATCGCCAACACAATATGCGGGAGGTTCCTTTCCATACACCTAATAAGAAAAGAGAAATAATCCGTACCATGCCACCACAATTCTCACACGGGTATAATATTCATCATGATTCTCAATATTCTTCTTCTTCGTTTAAGGACCAGCTAGGTCATACTGGCCTAATGGTTTACTACTAGACTTATTGATACTACGGAGTTAGATAGCCAGCTTTCGCTGCGGGGGAATGATTCACTGTTCATTCACTTCACAGGGCTGACGTAATGTTAAATTTATTATTTAACAAATTTTATAATCCATGTATCGTTCCTTAACAATCAGCCAATGATTGACCGAGTTTTAATTTCTAATTTGCCATACACCGCTAGGGCCTTTGGGTGATGCAGCTTCTTCAATGACGAAGTTTCTTGGTAGCTTAAGCCTGGTCGTGGTAGTTAAAGCTACGATGACTCTTGGTAGATAAGGCAACTACGACAATGACTTCTGTTAGTAGTTGAGGCGCCTTGTGCGACGAGACAGACGAAGTCCCGTGTAAAAATCGGCCTCATCATCTATGAAGACCCCCTTTGCACGACAAGCCCTATGGCCAAGCAGTATTAAACCGGACTCTCTGGTTTACTGTTTTTTTGGTTGCCGCGCAATTGAATTGGTTAAATGAGACATAGCTTCTTCTTCTTCTTTTCTGGCCTGCTCCTACGGAGCACGTCTTGTAGACAGGGCCTGGCGTCCAATTAGTTTCCAGGATTAGTTTCTCGGTCCATGGGTGCATTCCTCCACCCCCGGCTGCATCCGATATCCCTCAGGTCTGACTCCACTTGATCCAGCCAACGAGCTCGCTGTGCTCCTCTGCGCCTCGTGCCGAACGGGTCGCTGACGAGCACCTTCCTGGCAGGGCATGAGTCCGGCATCCTCATCACGTGCCCCAACCAGCGTATCCTTCCGGCTTTGACGACCGTCAGGATGTCTGCATCGTCAAACAGCTCAGCTAGCTCATGGTTCATTCTCCTTCTCCACACGCCCTGCTCGCGAGTGCTTTGGCGTCCTCTGCCAGCATAGTCCAGGACTAGTGCCCGTAGAGGACTACCGGCCGTATCAGTGTGCGATATATGGCGCATTTCGTGCGTTGTTGGAGTTTTCTGGATCTCAGGAGTTTGTGGAGTCCGTAGTAGGCACGATTCCCCTGAACAATGCGCCAAGGTAGCAAAACTCCTCTACTACCTCAAGATCGTCGCCGTCAACTAATACTCTGCTTCCGAGTCGTGCTCTATCACGGTCAGAGCCTCCGGCAGCCAGGTACTTTGTCTTCGTCGCATTGATCCTCAATTAAATCCTATCGGCCTCGCGTTTCAGTCGGGTGTACGCTTCGCACACAGCCGCAGATGGTCGCCCGATGATATCGATGTCATCCGCGAAGCCAAGGAATTGGAGAGACCGGGTGAAAATCGTGCCCCGGATGTCGAAGCCCGCACTTCGCATGACACCTTCCAGAGCGATGTTGAACAGCAAACAGGAGAGTCCGTCCCCTTGCCTCAGTCCCCTGTGAGATTCGAACGATTCCGACAGCATGTTCGACACTCTCACCTTGCACTGCACACCGTCCATTGTAGCCCACAACAGCCGTACCAGTTGAGACATAGCATTTGCTTCAAATCCGTGGTTAATTCGGAAGTGTCACTGCTTCTTGCGGATGATGTTTGCATATTAGGAAACACTATTGTTAACGGATTATTCGTTTATTACAATTTCAACTACGAGCAAAAACAACAGCACGGTGTTTCGACTCCAAATGTTCGTTATGAAAGACGTACAGGATCTCCAAGATGAACTAGCAGTGCTCGAGCCATTTTTGAACTCTGCTTAAAATGAATTAGTAAAATTGCTCGCTTTATCGATAGAATTGGATTTTGTTGCTTTTCCTCGACTCGATGAAACGATGGTCGATATCTCGTATGGTGATCAATTTTTGTTTTGCTGAAAAAAATAAATGCCACAATGAAACTCAAATGTCCGTATAAGGCATTCCACAGTTTTCTGAGACGGGTGGATACTTTTTTGAGAATGGATCATACATATATACTGTTTTTGTTTGTTTTGTGAATCGATCATCACCAACATTTTGGGGGAAAAGCAGTTAATAACAAAATTCCAGTTTTCACCAGGTTTTCGTTGTATATCTATTTTATTACAAAATCGAGTAAATTAACGTTAACATTATCTGTGTGTGTTTTTTTTATATCGCTGTCTTTAAACAGTTTTTTTTTCTGTAGAAATTATTTAACCTTTTTGCAATTCCATTGTAATGATGCATGAAATAAGGATAAAGCTTACCTTCGCTCGTTCATCAGTTCTTGTCGAAGATCAAACAAATAGATAGAAAATGTAGGGGGAAGGGCAATCCATCCGTAATGTTTCAATTCTAATTCACCGAACACGTGACGACTATGCAATGAGACCCAAAGAAACAACAATATTCCGAAAGTGAAAAACAATGACAAATCACTTAACACAAGTGCCATTATTATTGGTTCGTCAAATTCACATTTAAATAATTCCATAAACTGTTTTGTTTGTTTCAAAATTGAAGAATAATGTTGGTTTAAACACTGATAAAGTGCGAATAAGCACACACACGTGTGTTTTATGCTCTTCTGTGTTTGTTTTGTTCGAGAAATCTATTACGACTTTATCACAAAGAAGAAGGATTGTAATATCGTTTTAAGAATAGTAAATAGATGCCCAACATTTTATACAACAACTAGTGGGTAAACTAAAAAAAAAAATCTTAACACTAACTCGCTGCGGAAGTTTGCCTCCAGATTGGAATAATTGATCTAATTCTAAAGTCTGATCGTCCGGCTTTGGCTCAATCAATCGCTAGCCGGGTTACACTGGTGCCGTGCTAGGAGGAATGTAGCTACAACGCTGTTAACGATGCTATAAAATGCTAGCCCAAAAGGTAGAGAGCAGACACCAGTCTTAATATTGATTTGCTTCGTTTAACTACAACACACAGGACGGATTTACACGCTTAAAGTATTGAGTAAGTTGGCCGTTGGTGATAGTCCGCTGTTTCACGTTTCACTCGTTGCAACCCAACCCGGCAGACCAGTTGCAGATGCCACCGACCGGATCGTAACTGAGACCCTTTGGGCAGGTGTACTCCCAACCGATGACGCCTCCGATCTCCATTTTGGCACAAGATATGAATTTTTTGCATGACAGTGGATGTGGAAAGTTGCCTTGATCGAGACACTCTATAATGCCTGGTCCGTGCATAATCACTTTCACCTGTTAGAAGTATGTGTGTGTGTGTGTCAGAAAAGAAACAAAATATTAACAATATAAGTACCATGTGAACAATCGAATAGGCTAGCGCCTTCGATAAGCCGCCATTCGGGGGCCGGGCGGGCTCAAATGGTGCTGAAAAGCCGCCATTATTATTATTTTTAGTCCGATGATGATGGATTTGTTGGGCGCTAATGAGCAGCACGAGGATTAATGCAACACACAGGCACATACAGAAGCCTCCGCGACACAAATCATGTTCGCGCGATTAGGCGGAACCCTGTCGGGAGGGCGTTGAACTGGAACGTCGGGGAGGTTTGGATTTTACTTTTGAATTAGAATTGACGCATTAGCATTATTTTGCACGAGTTGTGCTTTTTTTTGTGTGTGTGATGTTTTATTTGCACATTTTATTTATGCTTTGTTGCATCGGTCTGTAACATAACATGGCGGTACATGGCAGCGTTTAAATTAAAACATGTTTATGAGAGGATAGTTTTTTTTAAATTTTGTTGCTCATACTAAGCTATTGCAAAGTTGTACTACGAAAAGCGAAGTTTATATAATAATTATGGTTTTATTTACAATGTTTTCCTTCTTCTTTTGGCACTTGATGAACCTTGAAAGGCATAGCGTGCCAACATTTCTGGTTTCTTTGACTCGAAATTACTCGTAGCTCTACTGCATAAATTCGGCGAATCGGGATAAGATTTGATACTGCGTTCTGCTGTGTAAAAGACCGGCATTGCTGCATGAGTCCCTACTCAAGATCACTTAATCTTTTTATTAAGAATTTTTGTGAGGAAAACCGTTCGACAGGTCAACCTACTGGGTGATATGTCCCTGATCGGGCGAAATCTAATTTGAATCGAAACTAAAATAATATTACTAATGTAAAATGTGTATACACTAATAAGGCTAATAATAAACCAAATAATAACCTTTTCTTTTGACGGCTTAAGTTTCAGGGAAGCTCTAAAATCTTATTGTTTACCTATTGTTTACAAATATCTATCGTCAAAGTTCTCAAGACAAATAAGTTAGATATAGTTCGGTACGTTCCTAATTACTGGCCGAACTTGTATTAGTTAGTGCTTGTAAGATTTTACTCTCTCTAAACAATATGTAAGATTATTCAATTCCCCAGAAGGTGATGAGGAATAATTGCGAGTCCTCTTCTTCTTCTCTGGCTCTATTACCTCAGTAGATCTGGTCCTGCTATTTCTAGCTTTCTATGACTTAGTTTTTTACCCGTAGCTGAATAGTCAGTCCTGCGTACGGGGAGGTCCTACCGTATGGATACCGGCGCCGCTATTGTATATACCACAGGGCTGTCCACTCCAATTGTGAGTGACTTTATTAAATTGCTGAGCGCAACTATCAGAGCATATAGACGAAAACCCTGAACCAGATCGGCATTTTTATACAAAATATTCCTTCAAATCCCCCCAGTTCTATATAATTGAAGAATTTAAACTTCTCCTCTACAGCGATCAGTACAATGCTTTCGATTATCGTGAATTTAAGGACCTTTTCCATCCACTATGTGGTCAAGACGGGAGATTGGCTAAACGCTGAGAGATAAGAGATTCCGAAACCGTACCTTAGGAATACGCAATTAAATAAGTATAAGTATAAGGTCGTACGGACAGATAAAAAAATACAAACTATATGATAAGTCGTTTGACGTATTAATACTTAACACTTAACATCTCTTCTTCTTTCTTGTCCTAACGACCTCTTGGTCATGCCTGCCATTTCTGGCTTACTAGACTAATTGATACTGCATAGTTGGTTAGTCAATCCTCACTATGGGGGAACGGCCCAGATGAGACTTGAACCCCGGTCCTGCCGTGTGAAGACCGGCGCCGCTGTCGCATCACCACCGGGCCGCCCAATTTTTTGTCATCTAGGCCAAATGTGGGAGTTGCTGTGCAAGACTTATTTATTGTACAGTTTGTTTGGGACTGACTTTCGTAAATCTGTCAATACCATTTCATCTGGATCTGGAATTCCTTTTGAATAGCTGGAAACATCAATTGCAAAAGTAAAATTTAGTACTTTTGGATATGGATTGATTCAAATTCCTGATGGAATATTTCTTTCAAGATTTCATAAATCATACAAATCATGTCATAAGGCAACTGAGGGTTCCATAAGAAATGAGATTAACAATGAGGATTCCATAAGAATGAGGGTTCCATAAGAAAATAAAATTCAAATGGATCTATGGAGTGGGAATAGATAAATATAGAATTTAAAACAATAATTTTTCAAAACCTGTTATAAACGATTGCAAACTCTAAAACAAATCACCCTCAAACAAACTTAAACGATGTGTCAACGGCTTGTTGAGGGAACAGAAAGCTAGATGATGATCACATTGTAAATCTTCCGTCCGAAATTCAAGCTGGACGTGGTAAAAGAACACCAAACTTTCCATCACGACAGCAAAAGAAAAAAAAAACAACAAAAAGCTGTCCATCCCCAACGCGTGCTTTTGGTAGAGATTACCATCTTGCGGTGCTTGACGTGCGCCGTGTCCTCATACCGTAAAAGCCGTGTGCCGAAACGAATTGGCTGCTAATCACGAGAGCGAGAAAACGCGTACCATCTTATGTTATTTGCATGACCAAGAGTTGATGCTGTGGTTGTGTTGTATAAGCGGATCATCTACCGGACTCGTTCCATTCGACCTTCGCCCGTATGCCCGGGCGAGCGCTCTCCAATGGGAGATCCCATGCCCGGTGCGTCCCAGCCTCCCGACGCTTCAATATGAGCGGGAACGAAACTGGACGACGGGTAGGGTGACACACTATTTTCGCTTTCATCTGCACACACAGCTACACACGGCGGCTCAAAGTTGCTTCATCTTACCTGCACCTGGGCTTGTCTCGCTGCTGGCGTTGGGGATGGTGGTGGTGCTCTCGCTGCCCGCTCCGGCAGCAGTGCTGCTAGTGTAACCGGTTCTATTAGCGGGTCCATATTTGCGCCGTAAGTTGTTGCTGTTGAGGTTCGGACGGCTGCTGACTCGGCTTTGCGACACCTCGGACCTGGTGGTGGTGGTTTCCTCCGTCGATGACATCACAGTGCCCGGTCGCTGTCGGTTCGCAATTTTGGCCAGATAGCTCGAGGCAGTGGTGGGACGGCGACGGCGTACTAGCAGTGACGAGGCCGGCGTCGTCGCCGTTGTCGTCGGCTGCTGCTGATCGGAGGTCGCCTGCTCGATGCTGGCAGAGGGCACTTCAGAGCGTCGCGTGCTCTTAGTGCGTTCGGTCGTGGTGTCTGGCTGCTCTCTGGAGGACGTTTGTTGCAGCCCGCTAGTGCTTGGCTTACCGCTGCCGGATGGACGTCTCAAGCTCGGACGGTACTGTGGACGCACCTGGACGCCGGTAAACGAACGAACAGGGGAAGCGGTAGAAGGGAAGAAAGGGAATGGGTTGTTGTGAATTAGAGAGACGCATAAAGAGGCTTTGTATTACTAGAAAAAAAAGGAAAAAAATATGTGTCGCTTGCGCGCTAGTGTCGTTATAGATGTAGATTGACAAATAGAGCAGTTGTAACTATGCTTTGGCGGCAAAATCTGTATGCCTTTTAGTGGTGTGTTTCATCGGTGGCGTAGTGTAGATGTTGCACAATTGTAGATTTACATTGAGTTAGGATTTTTGTTCTTCCTTCTCTCTCTCTGTCTTCGGTTTATTGTAATCGAAATGTTTCAATTCTATTGTGAGTGCGTGTACGTGACTGTGTATTCTGCGAATGTTTAGATTGCGTTGTGCGACAAATCATGCTGTTGCTACTCGCTAGTTGTTTCTAGATAGATCCAAGCAATTTATAGCAACTGGTAGATAGTTAACGATGCAAACAGATAGGAAACGTAGTCTGCTGGTTCTCGCAAGAACAAAGATACAAGATGGATAAAGAAAAAGGAGCTTGTGTGTGTGTGTGATAGTAGTTAACATTGTAGAGTAAACATTCTGCCAAACAACATTCCAGCATGGTCAGTCCAACGCCGCTTAATGTGAAACGGTTGCGTGTATGTGGATCAGAAACCATGTGCTAGATATATCAGAATAGCTAATCATGCAAGTGAAGGTATATTACCCGTACCAGCTCACAATGGAGCACAGAATGACTAAGTGAACATTGCGTTGGGCGTCTGCAAACGCAACAAGACGACGGTTGCGTGTATGTGGATCAGAAACCATGTGCTAGATATATCAGAATAGCTAATCATGCAAGTGAAGGTATATTACCCGTACCAGCTCACAATGGAGCACAGAATGACTAAGTGAACATTGCGTTGGGCGTCTGCAAACGCAACAAGACGGCATTGCGCTAGCTAAGATTTACAATTTGTCACACCCACGGTATTTTTTGCTGCCGTTAATTACTATAGTTGCGAGCTTGCCTCACACTTCTGGTTCGACTAGCGCATACATAGGTTTGCAGCTGGTATTATACCACGATGGTAGCAAATATTTCAACGTTATTGATTGTAGGATTGTGTGTAGTTAATGGCCTTCTGTTGCCTTCTCAACGTAGGTCAGCAAGAGATGTAGCGGTCCAAGGTTGCATGTACATTTTCTATGATTCATTTATTGTCTGGAGTCACGTCTCGCATATGGTGGGGTTTTTGAGGCGGTATTCGTCTAGGAGTAGCTCATAGCAACTATCAAGGGTAAGAG
>KZ063326.1:33504-53321 GCA_002091835.1 Anopheles maculatus | reverse complement strand
CACGTCCTACGAGACTACGACGGTTTCTCGCGTTGACGGTTTTGCACACTTTTTATTCTAATATAGCTGCTGCTGATGCTCTGAGGCGCTCTAGGAATCGTTTACCTTAGACCAATTGACAGTCTCGAATCTAGGCGAGCGAAATGGAAACATTCACTTGACGACTGCAGACGGGTTGAACGTCTTTTGCAATAACCAACACTCACCGTGTGTCTGTTGACATTTCTTTACCAGCAATACCACCGCACGATGGTGATTTATGGTGACTTGATTTGTTTTTAATGAGCCAAAGTGCGCATACAAACTTTCAAAAACCTTTTGCAAACGCTCACGTGGACCAGCAACTTCGAAAGCTCAAAAGCCCTTCAATCATTCGCACAAATCGCGCTGAAGTACCTCGAGCGATTGCGTGCAACCTTTCTGCACAAAACCGCGTCACACAACCCGAAGCGGAATCTATTCTTCGCTTCGTCCTCGGTAACGGCAACGGCAGGAGGCCCCTAGAAAAATGCGTACCAGCTCCTTGCGGCTATAGGTTAACCAGGCTACGGAAAAAGGTGGCCTTCTAATGTGCGACGACCTCCGGAACTTAATAGTTGAACTCTGGTGTACGGTAAACCTTCAATTGTTTGCATTGTAGCGACATTGTAGCGACACTGAACGGATGTCTAAATGTCGCCTTCCCAACAAGCAGGAAAACCTCCGGGAACTTTTGTCACACTACAGCTGAATAGAGGCGATTTCACAGCCGTCAGCTTTGAAGGATTTAACAAATCCGATCTATAGGACCACCCGCTGGCTGGCGGTGCTACAGATTAGATCCAAAAACATCTACAATCACCCATTCTCCTGCAGATCGCCGATCGCCACTATCGATCATAGGCTGGTGGTGTACGATCAGGTTCTAGATTTGATTAATCATAACGATTATGACTTTTGCTGCCTGGTTTTTTCTGCTCTCCTTCCCATTCGGACTTCTGGACACACACTACGGCACACTGTCCGCATGGTCTGTTTTGCGGATTAAAAGACCTCGCACAGCGTTCGGACTCAGCCGTCTGGGGCAGCCACACCTTTGGGTAGCTAATTTGTATTTACCGATCGTACACAGTCGTTCCGTTTGATGGTTATTGTGGGCAAATTATTGACATCCACTGCACTCGGCAAGCAAAAGCTGTGCAAAGCCTGCAATAAACGTTAAGCGATTATCTGTGCTGTTACGAGCGAGTTTTATGGGCATTAAAATGGACTTGAATAAGGCACCGTACACACTAAACTAATCAAAATAAAAGCTTGCAACGGATTAAATTAGATTACCCGCATTAACTCACTTCCTATCGAACTTCCTAAAACCTATACCCTGTGGCATTGGTTTTTTTGACCACTAGTGCGGCAAAATGTGCCACAGTTTCAGCTACCTGTGTGTGAGAAAAAAAGATCAAAATCGATTAAAAGTAACGAGACAGAATGTGTATCATAACTAGACACAAAAATGGTACAACATGCAACTTACCAACGGGATACACATTCGACACGGAAGCGCTCCAATCACATCCTGGTGTTATGGTATGGCTTTCTGGAGTGAGCCGAAATTGAAGTAACTTGATATCGCGACTGAACAGCATGGCGCCAATTGTGATCCTTACCGCCCTCGGGAAAGGTGTTGCTGCAAATCAATCAAAATTCTAAATTAACTTGTCACACCGTGGACTCATTATTTTATTGCCGCAGAATGTATCCGGGAGCAATGTGATTGATTTCGATGAAGGTTTGTAGATATCCTGGAATTGTTCTCCTTACGCGTATACATTTCGTTTATCGACAAAGACAAAGTTCCTGGTTTTCGGAGGTTCGTTGAAGAAACTGGCAGAAATTGCTAGCTCTGGACAACAATTCATGCAGTCTAATCCGTAACCAAAACAATTGAAGAAATCAGAGATGCTAGAGTCTCCACATACTTCATATATACAGAGGAACTTCGACAATATTGATGATTTGTTATCCAGCATACAAATGCATACACATCGATTCGAAACCCGATCCACTTTCTACTCAAAGACTCCATATAAATCTTTAAATGCAGAGAGTCGACTCTTAACTCCAAAACATTTTAATTCCACTAAAAGCATTTCACTAATATCATTTCTTATAGCCCTGATTTCCGGCCCTTATGGTAGTCGCATCAATACAATCACTCCAACGAAGCTTGGGCCTTAAAAGCTCCGGAGGATGTCCTGACAAAAGTTCTAGGTTGTTCATATCCAGCCAACGAGAGCACCGTCATCTGCCAAACCGAGAACTTGGTAAGTCTAAGAAGCGTTGATAATCTGCGTAAGGCCACTCGTGTATTGATTTTATTAAGTTAAGGAGACCCTGGACCAGTCTCAGCAGTGCTACTCAACAGGATCACCTCTATGACGTCTCTAGAAATGCCACACAGTAAGAGTCGCATAATTTCGTTCGAAACGTATAGCATATCCCTTTACCAAGCAGTATGTATGTGTCACCTACCTTTCGTAAGAAGGATGTTCGAATCTGCAAGTAATTCCGGAATGCTTGAGAGTCATCAATAATAAAACCCATCGGAAAATCGTGTAGAAACTAGAATTGAAACGATGGATACCCTAAGAAAAGCAGTTAAATGACATTCTTTGGATCAAACTGGACAGCATTTCTAGGAGATACAGTTCTCTTCCCGACAAAGATATTTTGCATGCGTTCAATGCTCATTCACATTCTCTTTCAAGATATGAAATCCAGCCAGACGGTTTGAAGCAGCACCTTCCCCAATGTCGCAACGTATTACATCAACGCAAGCACTTGTCGATGTAAATTTAATGCATAAATTGTAATGTCTACCCATTGCGTCACGTCACACAAACACGTCATCCTAATTTTCGTAGTAACAGTTCTTTCCAGCTGTGGCTCGGACACACGAAATGCCGAAGCGAACCATTATCGTTAAATCACATTTTACAGTTTATTATAATTTAATGTCAACCTTCTACAGGATATCAAATGCATATGCGAATATGAACGGGTACAAAGGTTTTGTCTTGGGAAACGGTGTGTCCCCGTAACAGGAAATGTGTGGTGTAAATATAGAGATAGTACCAGAATAGACGCTACAGGGCGAGGCGCGCTTAAATGGTGCGCACACTATGTATTAAAATAACGCGAACATGTACGTTCTACCGCGATGCTCTATTTTGTATTATTGTTTGCTCGTGTACTTGATGTGCAAATATGTTACCGCGGCATATGCGCTTGTGCTTTACGTGTCTTTCGAATATTCGTTTTTGTACCGCCACAATTGTCATTTTCACTGTTAAATTTTGCGTTCACTTTCTCGGGAATGATCGGAACCCTAACCAGGGGCAGGATACAACGTGTCCCTATACACCTGCTATAGCTAACTGCTGGAATGCACCAACTAAATGCGCCGTTGTGCGCCTGTGTGTTTGGCATCTGTGCACGTTCATTTCCAACTACCTAACATCTACAGCCCCGTAGTACGAGGTACCAACACAAACACTGTCTAGCTGTCTCACTGTTAATAAATCGTTTCTATTAGTCTCACTCAATGTACTTTAGATGTGTAAAGATGTGTGGAAGAGTACGTTCTACTTATTTTATTCTACATGGTTAAAAATCGACATTTAGCGTTATCCTCCTCTATTAGGTAACAGTGGAATTACTTCATTATTGTTTCTCTTGACTCTTTGCTTTGTGCGCCAGTGGAAAATAGAGAAGAAGAAAACAAACATCACTAGCACTAGCAAACTTCAGATCCAATAAATAAGATCAGGAAAAAGGGTAAAAGCAAAAAACAGCAAACAGCAGGCAATAATTAATAAATATTGAGCAAGTAGACAAAGTAACACGGTTCTGATTGCGGGGGGTTTTTTGTTGTTGTAAATTTTCTTCTAGAGCCTCTGCGAGACATGCACGCACCCAGCTGTTGTGGTTGCAACGCGAAAGTGAATCACAGGAAGAGAGTAAACAAGTTTTAAATTAGGCCCTACCCTCTACTTAAACTAAGCTAACTGGAGAAACGTTGTCATGTTGTGTGTCACTGTAACTTGTAACTTGTAACGAGTAAACGGTAAACTTATTCCGATACGGTATTATCCGGCCGTGGGGCATCAACTTCATCCTCCGAAAGTGATCGATCCGCTGTTTCGGGTCCATCATAATTGAGCGAATCGGACGTATCGTTCGAGGAGGAACCAACGTTTTCTTTCTTGGTAGAATTTCCCACAGCACGACCACCATCTTCCGGGCGACCACCATCCGCCGATCGGGTGCTACCATCTTCCTCTTCCTCCTCCTCCTCCTCCTCCTCTTCCGGCTGTCCTCCAGATTCTGCGGCTAGTGATTCGATTGCAAAATTATCCGAATCTGACGACGAAGAGGAAGCCGACGATGGACGTCCATCTTCCTTGTCCGGTTCAGGCTGCTTCAGGATGGCAAATTTGCTCGCCAACCCACTCGGACCAGGTTTTTCTGCGTCGGTTTGTGCAAGATCTCGGGCACCGTATGTTCCGTCGGTGATACGACGAACTTCACGCGGTTTTTCGCGATTCATCGCCAAACCGGGAGAAGTTGTTAGCGCTGCTGAACTTCGAGCTGGACGGAAAGTGTTATTTTCGAAATTGAAGGCCCAAGTACGCAGCGGTTCTGATCCCGCTACTCGACTAGGACTCTCCGATCGGGCGCGTCCTAATTGAAGCGGAGACATGCCACGCAATCCTCGGGCCGGTGGATCATTGAGCGGAACGTTCTCATACTCATGCTCACGCAAGCGTGCAAGTTGCGGAGTATTGCGGAGCACTCTCGGGTAACTTCCGGTCATGGTGGGATATTCCCGAGCCGGTGGAATGTAATCAGCTTGATCGATCGTGCCGTAGCGTACGAGCTCTTGTGGGGGTTGCTGCTGGCCATGGGATCCACCAGCTGACGAGCAACCGTCACAGTTCCGTGAAAACATGAAGTTAAAATCGATAAACTTGTAATCTGGAGGTGTTTGGCCAACCCACAGAGGGAGCCACTTGTTCACGAGTAACCACTGCAGGGACGGCTTCGTAACACGACCTCCGCAGCCATTTGCGTACATAGGATCTGCCACTCCTCCGATGGAAACGTCAGCTGGAGGCAATCCATTCGCTGATGCAAGTGATGGTTGGGCAGAACCTCCAGGTAGCTGGTCCAATGGGCCCTGTTGCGATTGTTTCGATTTACGACTTATCTTCGGTATCGCACCGGTTGACTTTCCTCCCAGCGTACTCGTGCTCGCCCCGGTACCATTAACACCGACAGCGGCAGCACTCGCTAGTCCACCCATAATGCTTGACCCTTGTCCACCGTTTCCTCCTGATGATCCTGCTCCTCCTGCTGAGGGTCCAACAGATACCGGTCCTGGCAATATCCCTTCAGTTCCATTCGCCGCAGGCACACCACCATTCGCCGTTCCATTCGTAGCAGCAGATTTATTCAAATTATTCATCGACTGAGAGTTCTCTCCACCAAGACAACTGAAAAAGCTCTTCACATTGACCGACGACGAGTCCTTGGTGGGATTTGGCTGGGAAGTTGTCACCGTCCCATTCGTACCGTAAGGACTATTACTAACCGCGCCACTGTTCGATTGATTTAGCCGAATGTGTCCCATCGTACCGAGATGGCTATGCCCAAGCACAGCGTAATGTCCACCAAGACTATAGTGATCGATATTACCGCAGGAAGAGCTCAGATGTCGCTCGATACGTCCAACACCATGCCCAATCACATCGAACCGCCCAAAGAGACCCGCAGCACGGTTTGCTGCCGGTGCGAAAGATCCTGTGTTTTGGTAGGCCGGTTCCTCCCTTACGCGCTCGTACAAGTTATCGTACTTGGCTATTCCGTTCGATTGGTTCTGACAGCGATAGTAATGGTACGACTCCGTATCATCAAAACTCCTCTGGCGTGGTGTCCTTTGCTGTTGCTGCTGTGCGGAAGATCCTGAAGGGTAGCGAACACGGTTTAAATCGAGATGTAGATTCGGGTATCGTCCGTTGGACGAAGGTCCAGCTGGAGGTTGATTTTGGTAGTAGCTAGGAGCAGGCCGTCCACGCGGAACATCGTATCCAGCTGTGCGATCATAAAGCTCGTTCCGGTACGCCATCGGATGGTACAGTTGTTGCATGCTGTGAAGCATACTAGGAGGTGGAGGAGGAATACATCCCCCAACAGCACCACCACCACCACCACCACCTACCGCTCCTCTTTCTCCACCGCCATTAAGAGAACGATGCGCTGGCCCGGAAGCGAGCCCAGACGGTCCTGGTTGGGGTTGATTCAATACTGCATGCTGTAAGGGATTCGAACCAGCAGGGATACCCGCATGGGCACCACCACCATTACCACCATTCCCACCACCGTTTAAGGGCGCAAACTGTTCAATCGATTCGTAAATATTCTCATAATGTACATTGTTTCCGTTCGTTGCATTGTTGTTCGATGGTTCCGGATTCAGTCCTTCCGCCTGGCTATTTTCATCGTCATTGCCGAAACCCGCAGCCGCCGCCGCCGCCGCTGCCAAACCTGCGGCCACCTCATTCTGCTGCAGGGCGGAACAGTTTGCGTACCGGGAATAGACAGTGGTGTGGTGGGAAGAGTAGGATTGTTTGGTGGCGACCCGTGCGCCCTGCTGCTCGCTTCACAAGGGCTTATCTATCATTGCCACACCAGCATAACTGCGGCCGATGCTCATCGACGAGGGCAGTATGCGCCAGCTGTCCGACTCCGGGCTGTACACCTCAACCGAAGCCAGATTCGAAAGGCCATCGTCTCCACCGACCACGTACAGCATTCCGTTGTGTGCGACCACACCCGCATTCCGACGACAGAATGCCATATCACCTACCGGACGCCACGTATTGGTGGCCGGATCGTACGCTTCCACCGATTTCCTTACCAACGGTCCATCGTGACCACCGACCGCATACAGAATGTTATCCAACACTCCAACCCCTGCCCCACTTCGTCGTGCGCTCATTTCGGCGATTTGTGTCCAGGTGTCGGTGGACGGGTTGTATCGTTCGACCGAGGCTAAACATTGCCGCGATGCTCCATCGTATCCACCAACGGCGTACAGCAACCCATTTACCACACCAACTCCAACCGAGCTGCGCCGCGTTGACATGGACGCAATCAGCCGCCACTCTTGCCGCTTCGGATCGAACATTTCCGCCGAGCTTAGTCCCGTGGATCCATCGAACCCGCCGACAGCGTAAATGCAGTTGTTCAGTACCGCAACACCGAGCGTCGAACGACGTGCCTCCATGTTGTGGCTCGTTGTCCACTGATCCAGCACCGGATCGTAAACGTCGACCGTTTTCACACGCAACGACCCATTGAAGCCTCCGACTGCGTACACTTTATCGCCCAACACGGCCAACCCAGCACGGCAGCGGCGCGTTGGCATTTCCGCCACCTGGTACCACTTTTCTTCCCGCAGATCGTAACATTCGACCGAGCGTATCGCTTTCGGTGCTTGGCCGCCAATAACGAGCAGCACTTTCGGCAATCCGACCGGTTGGCGTGGAATGGTTCGAGGTGTTTTGAAGCATGTTTTCTGTTCGCCTTTTAGCAGATGATACTTGAGCGCTTCGATGATGTAGTCCTTGCACTGGAGATCGCCCTTCATCAGCTGCTCCTTCTCGACGTACTGTACGAGATAGTCCTGGGAGAGCAAGGGTAGCCGGACGTGCTCCATTAGCTCGGCTAGATGATGCTGGCGCCCGTTCACGTCGTACTGTATCCAGGTGATGACGCATTCGTACACCTTTGGTGGTAGGAAAGAGAATTCAATTAGAATTATTTGCTATTTAATATAAATTTTATCTTTTACATGGATAATAGAGTAGCACAGCCAATTAATTCTGTTTACTCCTAGAGAGAAGCTAGGTCGATCTAGGACAAAAACAGTGTTGGCGTACTTATGCTGGCGGACCGAACATTTAAGCAAATTAGCAGAGAGATCGGGGATTACCTTTTCCTCTGTAGGAACTGACAATCGGTCGCTCTTGATCAGATGAGCCACTTGATCGCTGGTTAGATTCAGAAACTCATCAAACTGCACAACCTCCCTGGAAAGAAATTAAATGCAGTTAAAACCCTCACTTCATCTACGCAAAACAAGCTACGAAACTTACGAGAAATGCTGCTCAATGTACGTTTCTGCATAGTTTAGCAAATCGATGCATCCGTGTATGTCGGCAAAGTCACGAATCCCCAAACAATTGCTCGGATCAAGCTGCGTTTGCAGATAGTCGCAGCACGCATCCCTCACATCGGTCAGTTGCAGCAAGTTGGCCGCAGTTAGTAGAATCTGCACGTTGTCTTCCGTCACCTCCACTACCGCTCGGTACACGTACTCGATCAGTAGCTGCAGCGCCCGCGGGTCGACTCCCTGCAGCGTGATACGGTCCTGTCGGCTTTCCTCGAACCCGGTAAACATAGCATAGAAGTAAGGGCTGCAGGATGCAAGCACCATTTTGTGGGCCGGAATTTCTATACCTTCCGCTACCAGCACGACATCGCACAGAAGATTTTGTCTGTAAGAAGCATATTAAATTTAGCCCGTTAGAGAGGGCGATAAACAATGGCCGAAAGGGTTACGTCTGATGGGAACTAGGTTACGTACTCTCGCATCATGTTCATGGCCTCGAACGAACGCTGCGTGTGGATGTTGTTGCGGTACGCTCCGGTCGTTCTTTCCTTCCCATTTGACCGTGGCAGCTGCTTCTGAGAGCTTTCGTCCAGCGAGTTTTGGCTTGCATAACGTACCAGGATGCAGCTAAAAAGGTGCGAAGAAGATGCAACGAAGAAAAGCATATTAAATTATAATTTCATAATTGGTATTGTGGCATCCTTGGATGGTGAAGTTTTCTTTTTCTCGTTCGTTTGCATCATCACATCGGGGAACGGGGAAAAATGTAAACAAAACATTCCACCTCTCACTAACACACTCTCACAACGTCTCGCATTCAGTGTACGAAACGCACACAGCCGAAAGGGGCCCGTGCGAGACGAACAAAAAATCGATAACACCAATTTTCGCTCGTGGTGAAAACTTTCTTACCTTCCGCGCTCCATTGTGCCTTCGGCGGCCGAATTTTGGCTGCTTCCGGTGTTGCTGTTGATGTTGTGCTGATTGTTGCCGTTACCGAGACTACTCATGATTCCTAGTGTGTACTGTATGAATGATAGCATACACTGACGAAAGCCTATCCAGTGTTTGTCTCCCTGTTGGTGCTACTGCTGCTCTTGGTGTTTGCTGCTTGCTGATAGAGGAAACAACCTTTTCACACTAACCACCGTTTGCACTCGATGACGACCAATTAGACCACCATTTTACAGCTACAACACTGCATAATGCTCTTCCACAAACGACCACACGGTTTTGTGTGCTGGAAAAATGATCCGGAAGTTCTTTCTATACGCTACCGTACCACAAACACAACCTGAGTCCAAGCAGCTGGAAGGAAACGTGACCAGTTCTGCATCAACACGAACTATTTTAAACACTGCATCCAGTCACCGTTATTTCCCTTATCAACCACAATGGAAGATGGATAAGAAACTGCGTTGTTTCTAGCGGGAAACTCAATTATTTAGAATATTTCCTCCATAAAGCACACGGGACTTGTGCATTGCAAACACTCACACACTCGCACCACAATGGACACCAGGTGACGGAACGAATGGCAACGATAAAGCGCAGCTTACACACGATTGTTTTTGTGCGCTAGAAAATGCAGGTAAACTGCAATTAAAGCATTTAATATTTGTTTACAGTACGATTGCAGTTTTAAAAACAATTGTTGTAGGATGTATTTTGAACCTTTCAGTACAGTATGTGGCTTGTTCGGAAGGTAAACTCTTTCTGTGTGTTAACTGTGCTTAAAGCCAGCTGCGTTTGATGTTGACGTTTGTGCAGTGACAGCATTCGAAATTTTGAAAACTCTATTTACATGTCCGTTACAAATCTGAGTCCACGTGGTTTATTACAACATGAAACGCATCACTTTTATAATGTTAACCACACGAAATGTATTTTTTTTAATTATTACCATTCTCAAATACACTAACTAAGCTTTCTAGCTAAAAGTGAACAGGCTTAAGATACCCAAAAACACCTCTACAAGGTAATAGCTTGCAGAAGCAGAACTTTCTACTGACGCGATTATTGTCAAAAAGACAATGTTCGTCATTTAAGCAAAACATTATTGTAATATATAATTAATTTCAAAAGAGCATGCAATCATCATGCTTTGAGCTCCTTTAATTTTATATTTTCATCCATGAATACAAAAAAAAATCACCATTACAGCACGTGGCTGCGAAGGGAAGAATTCGTGGAGAAAATGTATGATGAAATATTATTTAACTGTTGCCATACAATCACTATCAAGCGGCGATCACTTGAAATTGCATTTAGAAGCAAAAACGGCTGCAAAAATTACTCAAACCTATCAGCACTCCCATTACAAATAACCCAAAACGCTAGGCTCCAGAGATGCAATGATGCGATAAGTCGCTGTCGTTTCATCAGACACCGGGGCACATTATCACCGCCATGAATCGTAGATTGTTTGTGTCGGATGCATACCACGGCGATCACTTTTGATGATCTTTTGTTGCCTTGGGGAAAACGGGCTTAAAACAAGGAACTGCTGTGATTGTTATTTGTCACGTGAAATAGGCGGAGTCGCATTTAACTCCTAAAAATAACAGCACCAAACGAATAACAGTACGTCAATCACTTGACATCAGCAGTCATCACAACGCGTTAAGTGACGAATTCTAAATCACGTGTAACGTTCTATTAATTTTCTGCGCTGCAGCATGGCGCACCAATGCGGCCTTCAATTTACGTACAGTGATGAAATTCCTATACACACATTTAATTTCAATTGAATCCAGAACATTTATTTTAATTCCAGTACAATCCGGAGATACGGTGGTACGCGGATCTTTTCTTTTTTGTAACACCAGGGTCTAATCCGAAACGTGTATTTAAATTATTGCTATTATCAAGCTTGATTGTGTGGTGCTGGTCACGGCGTACTTCACCATACAAAGCGACAAACAAAAAAACAACTGTTCTCTTTAACATATTTTTAATTCCCATCCATGCGAAGAAACATTGTGTCTGACTCACGTCTTTGAGCCTGAACCTAACTTCCAATTTCTAGACACAATCAACAATTGAGATGCTGCTCGAGATGGCGTGCACTTTGCGAAATCTGAACCTAAATAACCTAAATAGCAAATCAAAGTTTGTGTTTTTTTTTCTCTTCTTACGCGAATCCTTACGCATGTTACTAACCACATGCGACAGCAGAGTGGAAAGTGGAACACGACGTAAAACCCTGAAGCCATCATGGTCGCACAACAACCAAAGGCCCAACATAGCGGCCACACGATGGGCGGCCACAAAAAACAACGGGTCCTGCCAGCCAGAACTGTGGTTGACACTTTGGCAGACAGTTTGTTCTCGAATTACCAAATCCACACGCCACGGCTGGCACACCGCTAGCCGAGCGAGAGCGTACCTGAAACGAGTTCCGTAGAGGAAGTCCAGCCCTTACATATGCATATCCAGGAACGCCTCGTGTACATATCCATAGTTGAGCTGCGGTTTAGTGTGGTTGAGACGTGATACACGAGGTATCCGGAATACCTACAAGCGCGTCTATCGATTACGGCGGCGGCGGCGTACGAACGCACCTGACAGTACGCACTGGACAGACGCCTCATTACAATCCGAAACTGCTCAGTTTGTTGACCTCCAGACGACTGTACGCAAGGGAAAGAAAAGTAGAGCAAAACGTCTAGGAAGTTACGAAACACAAAGAAGGGCACGTTAATTAGCCTTTAATCACACCCCAATCACTCAACAACTTGCTGATAATTTCGGTTCAATCGTGCCGTGAATCATTCGGTTGCATAATGTGAACATTCTGAGCAATGGTTTACAACCCAAAAAGTGACCATTCAATAAACTGCAACAAGCGTAGCACTAGACCCGTACAGTTGATAACAGACAATCCGGATTCCAGATTTCTGTAGACATTCTCTTCAGTTGTGGTGCTGATTCTGATAACAGACTATGGTTAGAAATGTGTGCTCTTTCAATCCTGTGCCCGAAAATTGCAGCCTCTTTGGACTTTGCTAACGGGCCCACAAATCAATAGCTCGTTATCTCGTATGCTCAACAGTGTTAAGATGTAGCAAAGTCTAACCCAAAACATGAGATTTAGATTGTCCGTCTGTCTGTCCGGGTACAATTGATTCGTTTGGCAGGCAAAAATGAATCATGGCGGCAACCGTATCCTCTCTCTGTTATTCGATACTTTATCAGGCATCAGTACACGAGTACATGCCACATTACCATTACCGCCAACTATCAAACAGGCCCACGGAGGAACCTAAACAAACCAACCTATCGCTGATTGTTGATTGGTTTTGCTAAATAAAACCGTTTCCACCACGCTGCATATTTGTAATCGTATGCACGAGAGATAGCAGCACTTAAAGTATTGCGACGTCTCGCTAAACACGGCCCACAAAATTACTGACGTATAGCAGCCGCACCGTACCAAACCAACGTGTGGTGACGTCGCGAACCATGTGCTGCCCGTGTGTGGTTGTGAGTGCAGCGCGTATATACTGTCCCGCAAACGGTCGGCATGGTTTAGTTTCGTTCGGAATTTGAATCGTGACGGGTGTCCTCGTGTATCAACTCGCTAAAAGCAACGCTGCTAGTGATCTACGGCTTCTACAACTATAGCCATCCGAAACCTAACCTAGTGTGTCTTCTGTTGTGAAGTGTATAAAGAAATAAAAATGTCCGCCGTGGAAACGCAGGTGCAAAGCCCGAACGAGGGTGTGGTGAGCGGGAATCAAACGGCAACCATACTGCAGCTAGCAATGGCCGCACTGCGGCTCACTAAAGTGACTGGTACGGATGGCAACAATAATGGCCACCAGCAGCGACTACGGCCACAGATTACGCTCAGTGAGGTGGCTTATCATGATTGTTATGACGATTGCTGGATCGTGCTGTACGATCGTGTGTATGATATTACAAATTTTCTCCGATTGGTAAGTGTGTACGGATGGTGTTGTTGACTTACACTTCACAAGTTGTGCGTACCTTGGACTAGTTCGTTGACAGTGCAGAGCTTAGATAGGCAGTTTTAGAGCTGGAGGTGAAAAATGGACATTGAAACTGATGTGATCTTAAAGGTGACTTGAGATGAGTGAAAACTTCTAAGAAAAGCGTGAACATCGTGCCAAAATCAAAGAGTCTTCCTAAAAATTCTAATCCACATACATCGAATCAAGGATCACCGCTTCAAGTTCAATTCAACTCTTGCTGACACATTCATAACCTCGGCAGAGTAATCAGAGCGCGTGTTGGTACAAGCGTTCCAGCTCTGTTTGCTCATTAAATCCTGCAGAAGCAAAGTTTTCATTTACCAACAAGAAATAAAAGAACATTAAGAGGGTCAAGCATGACAAGACTTTCGCACCGAGATGTTTGATATGGTCAAGCAGCTCAGCGGCGTGCACGTTGTCGTCGACCGAACCAACTCAATGTGCCAACTGTGTGTATGTGTGCTAATTAAAGCTTCATATAGTGCACATAGTTTGATTTACGAACGTAATAATAAGATAATCTTATATCATCATCTCCCCGGGGCATCGTGATTTCGGGATGCCGGGGCGTTTGTAGATATTGTTGTGGTGCCTGTCGTGCGGCACGTCACAATGGACTTTGGTGATGGTGTGATAAAGTGTGACAGTGCGTGTGCTTATTGTTATCAGATGAATCGTACCTCGTTCGAGACACACGACGATGCCAATCTGTACTCGGGGGGGGGACTTCCTAAAACCGTGACATAATCTACCATTCGAGGGGGTTTAAACGAAACTTTATCGCTCAGTCTGTCATCGATCTGATCCATACGCATCCTGCTCCGTGTTTATAGCTTATCAACGATCCGTTTCCTCTTTACCTATTGCTCTCCTGTTTAGCACCCTGGTGGACATGATGTACTGGTAGAGAATGCTGGACGTGACGCTACCATCGCCTTTCTCAATGCTGGACACTCCGGAATGGCGCTCAAGTCCCTAAAGCTGTACGAAATCGGAGAACTCCCACCGAACGAGTGTATCTACAGGTGTACGGGAAAACTCACCCTAACGAACCTTCCCGACTAGACATCGTCTGCACCCTCGAGCTCCACCCTCCTTCCTCTCTACCAGCAACACCCATTTCACACCCATGCTCCATGCTCTACTGTTATTTATTGCATTTTCGTTGTCCCCGTTAAATTTACGCTAACGGTTATGGTAACAGAGCTTTAAGTTTAAACATAGAAGTGCCAGTATTCAATCATATTGAAAGCATAGCCGATCATCTGTGAACATTATTTAAGCACACACACACATATACACAAATACATTGAATCGATCGTGTCGGTGATGGTAGAAGATTTACAAGCGCAATAAACCTACAGAACTATTTGCACGCCTTGTTTCCTATTGATAGTGGGACAATCAATCAACACCCGAAAAATGGCGTCTGTGATGACGATGTTTATGTAGTAGTTCTGTCCAGCTCCCCAACAAATACTAGAAATTGAAGACTGGCTCGTTTATCGCTTCGAAACGTACCGAGAGGCTCACCCGAGGTCACCAACATGATTGAATGGGTCAGTACAAACGATTTGAGGCTAATTTTAGCTTTTTGCTTTTTCGGTGCATTGTTGAAGATCGCTCTCAGAGCGTCAGAGTAGAATAAATTAATTAGGGACGAATTTAAGTGGGGTGACCAGTGTGGCGATCGTACTCCATTTGCGAACAAGATTAGCGAACAAATCGTGCAATGGTGACATTACTTCTAATCTGTTAAACTGTTTGAAATATAAACGAACAAACTTTCATTAGTGAGACATCTTCTTTCTTTTATTTCTTATCAACCATTATCCGGTCTACCTCATTTCCCATCCCACGTTCACGTTCCCCATTTGTTGTTTTTCAAGGCACATTATTTCCTGCAATCGTAAAAATGTACCGAACTGTACGGCGACCATCATGCGGATCACCACCTCATTGGGGTAGTGGCGCAAAAACCCTACCCAATTGTAATTTTACCCACTATGAAAAGGAATGCTCATCTCCTAGTGCGTCTTATCGCTTGCCACATTAGTGAAATATGGCCACCAGTACCGTAGTGAGCAGGAACGTGAAGAAACTGACGCGCGCAGTTTGACTACCGCTTTGAAGTGTTGGACCATTGCCGACGGTTGGCTCACGGCTGGGACTGTCTGACGATCGCTGTTTCTGCGACTTGATGCTGCATGCCTCACTGCAGTCTTCATTCTCACAGATGTCACACAGGGAAGCCTTCGGTCCCTCGTAGAACTGACGTGCGATGCGAGCTATTTTAGGAACGACAAGAATCACAAGACATATCTATTAGTAAAAGATTGACCCAGGATCGTGACCACCTTCACTACTTACAGTTATCGTAGTAATCGTAGATTACAACCGGAGCAGGCTTCTGTTTGGCAACCTTGTGCGTACGGAAGGCAGAGATCGTCGGGCAGAGCTCTCGCTGGTCCAAGCTGTCGAAGTACAGCACAACCGTTGTGTCGCCATCTTTAGTTTCCACTTTCTGCAGGGTGCAAACAAACACAAGAAAGAATGTTAATAAACTACGAACACGGCTTCATGTAGGTATCCCTCACAACCTACCTTGATGAAAGGCATATTTTCCAGCGACGGTAGCGTATCCGAATCGGCCGTAAAGCCACTCGGGAAGCCCACCTCCATGACGGCCATATTGGACACGTTCTGACCAGCCGACGGTACGAAGCTCGCACACACCGACAGATGCAAATGATCCGGATTGGTGTTAGCGTTTACCTGCGGATCGAGCACAAACCGTGGCCATTCACCCGTCACGTTCATGTTGTATTTGTACGACAGCTGTACCACAGCGAATCCACTGCCCGTAGCCTTAATCTCGATGTTGCGTGCCGCCGACGGTAGCTCAAACTTCTGCAAGATCATACCATTCTCAGCGTTCACCGTCATGCGCTTCTCCTGGTTCTCGTTAATCTTCGCAACGATCGTGACATCATTGTTGGGGGAAGTGATCTTCGCTGCCAGCTTCGCCAGTGCCTGCAATCCCACGACCGTGTCCTGCGTCGACTGGAAACCTCCCTTATCGTTACGCTGTCCGATCAGCCACTTCATAATCGGCAGTGCATCCGTATCGAGACCGGCCTCCAGGAACGCCAGCATACCGTACGCAGACATCTCAACGTTTACAGAGTTTGGCCTACTGTGCCATGGGTTCTTCTGTTCCACCTCCGGGATCGGTTTGTGCCACCACTTGGAATCACTATCGGTAGTCGCCTTCGTGTCCAGTTTGCTCAGAATCAATCCCTTCGACGAATGATCGGCCAGCTGCAGTGCGTACGCTGCCAACGCAAGTGCGTACGTATCGTCCAACGATTCCGTGTTACGGTACACATAGTCGATAGCCTTGTTGATCGCGTTTTTGTACTTATCCACCAGATTAATGTTCTCCAGAAACGCGATCAGCGTGTACGCCGTCAGTGCAACGCCCGAACCGGATCCACCCTGCATATCCTTGTGCGAAACGACACCCACCTCCGGGAAGCTACCGTTCGGGGCCTGGTGATCACTCAACCACTCGAGCGATTTGTCGATCACCTTCTCATCGATCGTAATATGGTTGGCCGCTTGCTTGAACGATCGTGCCACGAACGCCGTCAACCAGGTGCTACCACTCTTATCGCTCTCGCCGAACGCACTGAACGAACCATCCTGGTGCTTGTAGCTCAGCTCCCGCTGATAGCCCGCCTCCATGAACTTCTTCGCCTTAGCCTCAATGTTGGCCGTCAGCTTGTTGGTTGCTTTCAGGTAATCCAGCACGACAATGTTAGGCACAAAGTTAAGCATGTTCTGCTCACCGCATCCGTACGGCATTCGGATCAGCGAGTCAAGGTTCTGAATGGTTGAACCCATCACATCACCGATAACTGCCACCTCAATACGGGTCGAATCAGGGACAGCGTTCTTCGGGATCTCTACCTCGAAAGTCTTGGTAACCTCCGGCACGGCACGCAAATCAACGAAAGCCGCTTTGTTGATGAATTGTGGCAGTCCTTCCGGTTCTACCAGCAGCTGTCGTTCGACGGCATCACCGGCAATCTTCGTTTTTGCCGTCACCTTGATCGTGATGTGTCCTAGCTTCTTCGGTTTCACCATGAACGATACCGATTTGCCCGTGTTTGATGCAATGTCCAGCCGCTTCTGACGGAACAGTTCCACCTCTGCGGGAAAATATAATTGAATCAAAAACCCTTCGATAGAATTCAAATGAGGTAAAATATAGATCACACTTACTGGACGACTCAACAACTTCGTTCTCAACATCGGCAAACTCAAACTCCTGCTCGTCGTTGTGCAGCACCACTTCAGCCGTCTGGTCGTCCTCCATGTAGTTAAACACCACGATCGGTATGGCTACCACCTCACCACGCTTGACCGAGTACGGCAGATTGGTTGACACGAAGAAGGGCAGGAATACCTTCAGCTTGCGGGGTTGCTGCGTAAGACCAAGCCCGTACACCGGGTTCACCGAAAATCCGGTAATAATCCACGACGTGATCGTATCGGGAACCTTTTTCTGGAGCGTCTTCTCTCCACTGAAGCTGTACGGTAGAAGAGGTATCGTTAGGACTTTCTGACTCTCACTAGATCACTTTTCGAGCGTTACTAGCAGTTACCGAAAAGCCCACAAGCAAAGCCTAAAATCCAAAGCCCATTTTACCAACTATTTTACCAAGCTTTGCCAAAACAAAAATAAACGAAACACACACACACACACTACATGCACTACTACACAAGTTTGGTTAGATTAGTCGCTACACAAAGATACCCCAAAGATGATTGTGAGGGATGAGCTATTGTACCCACTACTGTACTCTCACCGTTAGGTATGATTTGATTGTATAATTTGGTGTCGTTCAAACAGTTATGAGAAAGCGAGATGTTTTCTTTTCTCGAAGCTTGTGTCCTTCCGGAAGACACCTCCTCCAGCGAGTCCTGCGAGACACATCGCCACAAAAACAGAGCATCCGTTACAGTGTTACAGCGTTACGTGCTGCGATGGCGGACGCCATCTTGTCAACCTGCTGTGCCACACATTAGATGGCCATGATCAACACCAACGCACACTGATCACAAACCTGAAGCGTTCACACATACGTTCAACGAAATATTTGTTTGATTGGCTTGTTATTCAATAACCCGAACGGGGTTTTTGTTTTGTTTGCTGTTTGTTAATAAGTAGTACAACACTTTGCGCATACTAGCACTCTGAGCTGGAGCGGATTTGGTTTTAGATTGGTTACAAAAAAAAAAGAAAACAAAGAGCTACGCTCTTTCGAACATGAGGATAATATTTACCCGGAGTAGGTATTGTCAAAAAGCCAAGTGTTTTGAATTTCCTGCGACAGGAATATGCGCGGTATGTCGCGGTGCGGCCGCGGTATGCGGCTGAACGCGAACGGACCGGCCAACGGTGGTCGCGTATTGGTTATCAGCACGTGGTGTTGGTTCTGCATCGATCGTTGCTTTTCGATCGTCGTGTACAGCACGGTACCGTTCGGGGCACGGTGAAACTTATAGATCGGTACCTCGGGCAATGTGTTATTTGCTGGAAGGAATGTGTCGATCGAGAATGAAAGTGGTAACGACAGAGCGACAATACTTGGATGGCGGTGGAGAGATGGTGAGCGCAATAGGAAGGCATCGGTCTAAGTCTAAGGACACACAGAAATACACACACACACACACACATAAACTCTAGACAAAGAACGCCACAGCAAAGATGGACTGGCTTGATACTGTGCAATGAGCGGATGAGGAAACAGCTAGCAAATAAATCTAAAGGAAAATTTAGGTTTTCTGGTTCCTACACTATCCAGAAGATGACGTCTCTGCTTCTAACCATCCCCTAACAGACAGCACCATACACAGCTGGACTACAATTGTTTTTCTTGTGGAAGATGTTACGATCTTAGAATCGTACTACCCAACGATGAATTTACTACTATAAAAGGATTTCGATTTAATCCAACCTTGCTGGTGCTATGGTCTGCCAGAGCCACGTTTCGGGGAACTCTTTGCGCACTGCAGGAGGTGTATTTTCTGGTCTCTTTGAAGAACCCATCTTCTTCCTAATGCCAGCCTCAAATTCAGCCACAGGCATAGGCATAGCCGATGCGAAATACACCCGATCCGCTAACAGATGTAAGCCTTTAATAAAGTTAATTTGATAATACTGATTACTAACAATGCTGTCGCTGCCAATTTTTGCAGATTTGCTGGGAATAAAATGTGATTATTTGTACCAAACAGCTGCTACCTAGAATGTCATAAGTTTAACGTACTGAATAGAAAGACGAATTGTCTTCTTATTCAAATATTTTCAAACACACCCTTCAAAAACACACCCCATAAATTCAACAGCACTCGTTCAAAAAAAAAACGGAAACCCCTTGGTTCACCCCACACACACACAGTGGCACAGGTCTTACGTACCCAAAGTCTTCACCTTCCCAGAGCCAACGGTCGGGAAACGCTTTCCTTGTTGATGATCTTTTTGTAACGCGTTTCATAGGTGTCCCCACACCTCTATTAACTGAATGCAAGTGCTG
>KZ063326.1:0-31429 GCA_002091835.1 Anopheles maculatus | reverse complement strand
CAGAAGCAAAGTTTTCATTTACCAACAAGAAATAAAAGAACTTTAAGAGGGTCAAGCATGACAAGACTTTCGCACCGAGATGTTTGATATGGTCAAGCAGCTCAGCGGCGTGCACGTTGTCGTCGACCGAACCAACTCAATGTGCCAACTGTGTGTATGTGTGCTAATTAAAGCTTCATATAGTGCACATAGTTTGATTTACGAACGTAATAATAAGATAATCTTATATCATCATCTCCCCGGGGCATCGTGATTTCGGGATGCCGGGATGTGCCAACTGTGTGTATGTGTGCTAATTAAAGCTTCATATAGTGCACATAGTTTGATTTACGAACGTAATAATAAGATAATCTTATATCATCATCTCCCCGGGGCATCGTGATTTCGGGATGCCGGGGCGTTTGTAGATATTTTTGTGGTGCCTGTCGTGCGGCACGTCACAATGGACTTTGGTGATGGTGTGATAAAGTGTGACAGTGCGTGTGCTTATTGTTATCAGATGAATCGTACCTCGTTCGAGACACACGACGATGCCAATCTGTACTCGGGGGGGGGGGACTTCCTAAAACCGTGACATAATCTACCATTCGAGGGGGTTTAAACGAAACTTTATCGCTCAGTCTGTCATCGATCTGATCCATACGCATCCTGCTCCGTGTTTATAGCTTATCAACGATCCGTTTCCTCTTTACCTATTGCTCTCCTGTTTAGCACCCTGGTGGACATGATGTACTGGTAGAGAATGCTGGACGTGACGCTACCATCGCCTTTCTCAATGCTGGACACTCCGGAATGGCGCTCAAGTCCCTTAAGCTGTACGAAATCGGAGAACTCCCACCGAACGAGTGTATCTACAGGTGTACGGGAAAACTCACCCTAACGAACCTTCCCGACTAGACATCGTCTGCACCCTCGAGCTCCACCCTTCTTCCTCTCTACCAGCAACACCCATTTCACACCCAGTCCATGCTCTACTGTTATTTATTGCATTTTCGTTGTCCCCGTTAAATGTACGCTAACGGTTATGGTAACAGAGCTTTAAGTTTAATCATAGAAGTGCCAGTATTCAATCATATTGAAAGCATAGCCGATCATCTGTGAACATTATTTAAGCACACACACACATACACAAATACATTGAATCGATCGTGTCGGTGATGGTAGAAGATTTACAAGTGCAATAAACCTACAGAACTATTTGCACGCCTTGTTTCCTATTGATAGTGGGACAATCAATCCCGAACAACGCCCGAAAAGTGACGTCTGTGATGACGATCTTTATGTAGTAGTTCTGTCCAGCTCCCCAACAAACACTAGAAATTGAAGAGTGGCTCGTTTATCGCTTCGAAACGTACCGAGAGGCTCACCCGAGGTCACCAACATGATTGAATGGGTCAGTACAAACGATTTGAGACTAATTTTAGCTTTTTGCTTTTTCGGTGCATTGTTGAAGATCGCTCTCAGAGCGTCAGAGTAGAATAAATTAATTAGGGACGAATTTAAGTGGGGTGACCAGTGTGGCGATCGTACTCCATTTGCGAACAAGATTAGCGAACAAATCGTGCAATGGTGACATTACTTCTAATCTGTTAAACTGTTTGAAATATAAACGAACAAACTTTCATTAGTGAGACATCTTCTTTCTTTTATTTCTTATCAACCATTATCCGGTCTACCTCATTTCCCATCCCACGTTCACGTTCCCCATTTGTTGTTTTTCAAGGCACATTATTTCCTGCAATCGTAAAAATGTACCGAACTGTACGGCGACCATCATGCGGATCACCACCTCATTGGGGTAGTGGCGCAAAAACCCTACCCAGTTGTAATTTTACCCACTATGAAAAGGAATGCTCATCTCCTAGTGCGTCTTATCGCTTGCCACATTAGTGAAATATGGCCACCAGTACCGTAGTGAGCAGGAACGTGAAGAAACTGACGTGGGGTAGTGGCGCAAAAACCCTACCCAGTTGTAATTTTACCCACTATGAAAAGGAATGCTCATCTCCTAGTGCGTCTTATCGCTTGCCACATTAGTGAAATATGGCCACCAGTACCGTAGTGAGCAGGAACGTGAAGAAACTGACGCGCGCAGTTTGACTACCGCTTTGAAGTGTTGGACCATTGCCGACGGTTGGCTCACGGCTGGGACTGTCCGACGATCGCTGTTTCTGGGACTTGATGCTGCATGCCTCACTGCAGTCTTCATTCTCACAGATGTCACACAGGGAAGCCTTCGGTCCCTCGTAGAACTGACGTGCGATGCGAGCTATTTTAGGAACGACAAGAATCACAAGACATCTCGATCAATAAAAGATCGACCCAGGATCGTGACCACCTTCACTACTTACAGTTATCGTAGTAATCGTAGATTACAACCGGAGCAGGCTTCTGTTTGGCGACCTTGTGCGTACGGAAGGCAGAGATCGTCGGGCAGAGCTCTCGCTGGTCCAAGCTGTCGAAGTACAGCACAACCGTTGTGTCGCCATCTTTAGTTTCCACTTTCTGCAGGGTGCAAACAAACACAAGAAAGAATGTTAATAAACTACGAACACGGCTTCATGTAGGTATCCCTCACAACCTACCTTGATGAAAGGCATATTTTCCAGCGACGGTAGCGTATCCGAATCGGCCGTAAAGCCACTCGGGAAGCCCACCTCCATGACGGCCATATTGGACACGTTCTGACCAGCCGACGGTACGAAGCTCGCACACACCGACAGATGCAAATGATCCGGATTGGTGTTAGCGTTTACCTGCGGATCGAGCACAAACCGTGGCCATTCACCCGTCACGTTCATGTTGTATTTGTACGACAGCTGTACCACAGCGAATCCACTGCCCGTAGCCTTAATCTCGATGTTGCGTGCCGCCGACGGTAGCTCAAACTTCTGCAAGATCATACCATTCTCAGCGTTCACCGTCATGCGCTTCTCCTGGTTCTCGTTAATCTTCGCAACGATCGTGACATCATTGTTGGGGGAAGTGATCTTCGCTGCCAGCTTCGCCAGTGCCTGCAATCCCACGACCGTGTCCTGCGTCGACTGGAAACCTCCCTTATCGTTACGCTGTCCGATCAGCCACTTCATAATCGGCAGTGCATCCGTATCGAGACCGGCCTCCAGGAACGCCAGCATACCGTACGCAGACATCTCAACGTTTACAGAGTTTGGCCTACTGTGCCATGGGTTCTTCTGTTCCACCTCCGGGATCGGTTTGTGCCACCACTTGGAATCACTATCGGTAGTCGCCTTCGTGTCCAGTTTGCTCAGAATCAATCCCTTCGACGAATGATCGGCCAGCTGCAGTGCGTACGCTGCCAACGCAAGTGCGTACGTATCGTCCAACGATTCCGTGTTACGGTACACATAGTCGATAGCCTTGTTGATCGCGTTTTTGTACTTATCCACCAGATTAATGTTCTCCAGAAACGCGATCAGCGTGTACGCCGTCAGTGCAACGCCCGAACCGGATCCACCCTGCATATCCTTGTGCGAAACGACACCCACCTCCGGGAAGCTACCGTTCGGGGCCTGGTGATCACTCAACCACTCGAGCGATTTGTCGATCACCTTCTCATCGATCGTAATATGGTTGGCCGCTTGCTTGAACGATCGTGCCACGAACGCTGTCAACCAGGTGCTACCACTCTTATCGCTCTCGCCGAACGCACTGAACGAACCATCCTGGTGCTTGTAGCTCAGCTCCCGCTGATAGCCCGCCTCCATGAACTTCTTCGCCTTAGCCTCAATGTTGGCCGTCAGTTTGTTGGTTGCTTTCAGGTAATCCAGCACGACAATGTTTGGCACAAAGTTAAGCATGTTCTGCTCACCGCATCCGTACGGCATTCGAATCAGCGAGTCAAGGTTCTGAATGGTCGAACCCATCACATCACCGATAACTGCCACCTCAATACGGGTCGAATCAGGGACAGCGTTCTTCGGGATCTCTACCTCGAAAGTCTTGGTAACCTCCGGCACGGCACGCAAATCAACGAAAGCCGCTTTGTTGATGAATTGTGGCAGTCCTTCCGGTTCTACCAGCAGCTGTCGTTCGACGGCATCACCGGCAATCTTCGTTTTTGCCGTCACCTTGATCGTGATGTGTCCTAGCTTCTTCGGTTTCACCATGAACGATACCGATTTGCCCGTGTTTGATGCAATGTCCAGCCGCTTCTGACGGAACAGTTCCACCTCTGCGGGAAAATATAATTGAATCAAAAACCCTTCGATAGAATTCGAATGAGGTAAAATATAGATCACACTTACTGGACGACTCAACAACTTCGTTCTCAACATCGGCAAACTCAAACTCCTGCTCGTCGTTGTGCAGCACCACTTCAGCCGTCTGGTCGTCCTCCATGTAGTTAAACACCACGATCGGTATGGCTACCACCTCACCACGCTTGACCGAGTACGGCAGATTGGTTGACACGAAGAAGGGCAGGAATACCTTCAGCTTGCGGGGTTGCTGCGTAAGACCAAGCCCGTACACCGGGTTCACCGAAAATCCGGTAATAATCCACGACGTGATCGTATCGGGAACCTTTTTCTGGAGCGTCTTCTCTCCACTGAAGCTGTACGGTAGAAGAGGTATCGTTAGGACTTTCTGACTCTCACTAGATCACTTTTCGAGCGTTACTAGCAGTTACCGAAAAGCCCACAAGCAAAGCCTAAAATCCAAAGCCCATTTTACCAACTATTTTACCAAGCTTTGCCAAAACAAAAATAAACGAAACACACACACACACACTACATGCACTACTACACAAGTTTGGTTAGATTAGTCGCTACACAAAGATACCCCAAAGATGATTGTGAGGGATGAGCTATTGTACCCACTACTGTACTCTCACCGTTAGGTATGATTTGATTGTATAATTTGGTGTCGTTCAAACTGTTATGAGAAAGCGAGATGTTTTCTTTTCTCGAAGACACCTCCTCCAGCGAGTCCTGCGAGACACATCGCCACAAAAACAGAGCATCCGTTACAGTGTTACAGCGTTACGTGCTGCGATGGCGGACGCCATCTTGTCAACCTGCTGTGCCACACATTAGACGGCCATGATCAACACCAACGCACACTGATCACAAACCTGAAGCGTTCACACATACGTTCATGAAATATTTGTTTGATTGGCTTGTTATTCAATAACCCGCAAGGGTTTTTTTGTTTTGTTTGCTGTTTGTTAATAAGTAGTACAACACTTTGCGCATACTAGCACTCTGAGCTGGAGCGGATTTGGTTTTAGATTGGTTACAAAAAAAAAAGAAAACAAAGAGCTACGCTCTTTCGAACATGAGGATAATATTTACCCGGAGTAGGTATTGTCAAAAAGCCAAGTGTTTTGAATTTCCTGCGACAGGAATATGCGCGGTATGTCGCGGTGCGGCCGCGGTATGCGGCTGAACGCGAACGGACCGGCCAACGGTGGTCGCGTATTGGTTATCAGCACGTGGTGTTGGTTCTGCATCGATCGTTGCTTTTCGATCGTCGTGTACAGCACGGTACCGTTCGGGGCACGGTGAAACTTATAGATCGGTACCTCGGGCAATGTGTTATTTGCTGGAAGGAATGTGTCGATCGAGAATGAAAGTGGTAACGACAGAGCGACAATACTTGGATGGCGGTGGAGAGATGGTGAGCGCAATAGGAAGGCATCGGTCTAAGTCTAAGGACACACAGAAATACACACACACACACACACATAAACTCTAGACAAAGAACGCCACAGCAAAGATGGACTGGCTTGATACTGTGCAATGAGCGGATGAGGAAACAGCTAGCAAATAAATCTAAAGGAAAATTTAGGTTTTCTGGTTCCTACACTATCCAGAAGATGACGTCTCTGCTTCTAACCATCCCCTAACAGACAGCACCATACACAGCTGGACTACAATTGTTTTTCTTGTGGAAGATGTTACGATCTTAGAATCGTACTACCCAACGATGAATTTACTACTATAAAAGGATTTCGATTTAATCCAACCTTGCTGGTGCTATGGTCTGCCAGAGCCACGTTTCGGGGAACTCTTTGCGCACTGCAGGAGGTGTATTTTCTGGTCTCTTTGAAGAACCCATCTTCTTCCTAATGCCAGCCTCAAATCCAGCCACAGGCATAGGCATAGCCGATGCGAAATACACCCGATCCGCTATCAGATGTAAGCCTTTAATAAAGTTAATTTGATAATACTGATTACTAACAATGCTGTCGCTGCCAATTTTTGCAGATTTGCTGGGAATAAAATGTGATTATTTGTACCAAACAGCTGCTACCTAGAATGTCATAAGTTTAACGTACTGAATAGAAAGACGAATTGTCTTCTTATTCAAATATTTTCAAACACACCCTTCAAAAACACACCCCATAAATTCAACAGCACTCGTTCAAAAAAAAAAACGGAAACCCCTTGGTTCACCCCACACACACACAGTGGCACAGGTCTTACGTACCCAAAGTCTTCACCTTCCCAGAGCCAACGGTCGGGAAACGCTTTCCTTGTTGATGATCTTTTTGTAACGCGTTTCATAGGTGTCCCCACACCTCTATTAACTGAATGCAAGTGCTGGCGGAAACCGGAAGATTGTGCGGCGCTAAATTTTATTGCGGCTTTGTCGCCGTACACCACACTCGCCATGTACTGCAGCTGCTGTGGAACTAGTGAAGTTTCATTGTCAACAGTGGAACTATCATAATGCTAGAGAGACAATTTTACGTTCATGACACTTTTCTAATTTTTATGTTGTTTTTTTGTTTTACTATGAGTAATGAAGGATTAGTTACACAAACATCACGACATGACATACATCCTAAAACAACACCATTTTTTTCATCTTGTGGAGTAATCCTTCACGAACCTGGCACTGGACAGCCATAGCCATGTTTCCACAAAATCTTTTCTAACCACTAACGCGCTAGAAGACTCTTGGGGTACTGGATCGTTATCGGCATCGAAAGCCATCGTGTCCATCAGGTTGTACAGTACCTCAGATTTCTCCATACCACCACTTCTGAAGGCCACACTTTCATAGTAGAATGGTGGTATGCCTGTAAGTATTTTGTCAACTGTATTTCGTCAACGTTGTTTGCGTATTATAGCGAAAAAACTGTCCTCGTTATCGCCAGAGTCGTGATATTTTTTTAACTTCAACTTCAACAAAAACTAAAATGCTACAGTGCAGTAGATACTTCCGTGCAGTGATGGTGACGACAAGTAATCCCCTAGGGGTGATTACGAGTGTACTCGTAAGGACCTTCTTCCTCATCGCTTCCCTAACCCAACACACAGAATCTCGATAGAATGGACACAGAGTATTAGCAGGATGCAGGTTTGGGGTTTTGTTTTTGCCGGTAGTCAATCATGCATGGCAAACCCTACCGGACCGTGAAATAGTAGAATAGAACGCAGACACACCTTTTGGGAGCGATCGTTTGCCATAGCCATGTTTCGGGAAATTCTTTCCGAACCTGTACCGGGGCCTTTACTGGAGCCGATACACCGCCCCGGGCAACGGCTATTCCGGCAGCAGAGGCAGCTAAAGGCATCATCGGCATCATCCCGCCGGCCATACCCGGCAGTCCCGCGCGATGAAAGTGATAATATCTGTAACGGTCTGCACGAAGACATTAAACAGGAAGTTGGTTATGGTAACAGAGCTTTAAGTTTAATCATAGAAGTGCCAGTATTCAATCATATTGAAAGCATAGCCGATCATCTGTGAACATTATTTAAGCACACACACACATACACAAATACATTGAATCGATCGTGTCGGTGATGGTAGAAGATTTACAAGCGCAATAAACCTACAGAACTATTTGCACGCCTTGTTTCCTATTGATAGTGGGACAATCAATCAACACCCGAAAAATGGCGTCTGTGATGACGATGTTTATGTAGTAGTTCTGTCCAGCTCCCCAACAAACACTAGAAATTGAAGAGTGGCTCGTTTATCGCTTCGAAACGTACCGAGAGGCTCACCCGAGGTCACCAACATGATTGAATGGGTCAGTACAAACGATTTGAGGCTAATTTTAGCTTTTTGCTTTTTCGGTGCATTGTTGAAGATCGCTCTCAGAGCGTCAGAGTAGAATAAATTAATTAGGGACGAATTTAAGTGGGGTGACCAGTGTGGCGATCGTACTCCATTTGCGAACAAGATTAGCGAACAAATCGTGCAATGGTGACATTACTTCTAATCTGTTAAACTGTTTGAAATATAAACGAACAAACTTTCATTAGTGAGACATCTTCTTTCTTTTATTTCTTATCAACCATTATCCGGTCTACCTCATTTCCCATCCCACGTTCACGTTCCCCATTTGTTGTTTTTCAAGGCACATTATTTCCTGCAATCGTAAAAATGTACCGAACTGTACGGCGACCATCATGCGGATCACCACCTCATTGGGGTAGTGGCGCAAAAACCCTACCCAATTGTAATTTTACCCACTATGAAAAGGAATGCTCATCTCCTAGTGCGTCTTATCGCTTGCCACATTAGTGAAATATGGCCACCAGTACCGTAGTGAGCAGGAACGTGAAGAAACTGACGCGCGCAGTTTGACTACCGCTTTGAAGTGTTGGACCATTGCCGACGGTTGGCTCACGGCTGGGACTGTCCGACGATCGCTGTTTCTGGGACTTGATGCTGCATGCCTCACTGCAGTCTTCATTCTCACAGATGTCACACAGGGAAGCCTTCGGTCCCTCGTAGAACTGACGTGCGATGCGAGCTATTTTAGGAACGACAAGAATCACAAGACATCTCGATCAATAAAAGATCGACCCAGGATCGTGACCACCTTCACTACTTACAGTTATCGTAGTAATCGTAGATTACAACCGGAGCAGGCTTCTGTTTGGCGACCTTGTGCGTACGGAAGGCAGAGATCGTCGGGCAGAGCTCTCGCTGGTCCAAGCTGTCGAAGTACAGCACAACCGTTGTGTCGCCATCTTTAGTTTCCACTTTCTGCAGGGTGCAAACAAACACAAGAAAGAATGTTAATAAACTACGAACACGGCTTCATGTAGGTATCCCTCACAACCTACCTTGATGAAAGGCATATTTTCCAGCGACGGTAGCGTATCCGAATCGGCCGTAAAGCCACTCGGGAAGCCCACCTCCATGACGGCCATATTGGACACGTTCTGACCAGCCGACGGTACGAAGCTCGCACACACCGACAGATGCAAATGATCCGGATTGGTGTTAGCGTTTACCTGCGGATCGAGCACAAACCGTGGCCATTCACCCGTCACGTTCATGTTGTATTTGTACGACAGCTGTACCACAGCGAATCCACTGCCCGTAGCCTTAATCTCGATGTTGCGTGCCGCCGACGGTAGCTCAAACTTCTGCAAGATCATACCATTCTCAGCGTTCACCGTCATGCGCTTCTCCTGGTTCTCGTTAATCTTCGCAACGATCGTGACATCATTGTTGGGGGAAGTGATCTTCGCTGCCAGCTTCGCCAGTGCCTGCAATCCCACGACCGTGTCCTGCGTCGACTGGAAACCTCCCTTATCGTTACGCTGTCCGATCAGCCACTTCATAATCGGCAGTGCATCCGTATCGAGACCGGCCTCCAGGAACGCCAGCATACCGTACGCAGACATCTCAACGTTTACAGAGTTTGGCCTACTGTGCCATGGGTTCTTCTGTTCCACCTCCGGGATCGGTTTGTGCCACCACTTGGAATCACTATCGGTAGTCGCCTTCGTGTCCAGTTTGCTCAGAATCAATCCCTTCGACGAATGATCGGCCAGCTGCAGTGCGTACGCTGCCAACGCAAGTGCGTACGTATCGTCCAACGATTCCGTGTTACGGTACACATAGTCGATAGCCTTGTTGATCGCGTTTTTGTACTTATCCACCAGATTAATGTTCTCCAGAAACGCGATCAGCGTGTACGCCGTCAGTGCAACGCCCGAACCGGATCCACCCTGCATATCCTTGTGCGAAACGACACCCACCTCCGGGAAGCTACCGTTCGGGGCCTGGTGATCACTCAACCACTCGAGCGATTTGTCGATCACCTTCTCATCGATCGTAATATGGTTGGCCGCTTGCTTGAACGATCGTGCCACGAACGCTGTCAACCAGGTGCTACCACTCTTATCGCTCTCGCCGAACGCACTGAACGAACCATCCTGGTGCTTGTAGCTCAGCTCCCGCTGATAGCCCGCCTCCATGAACTTCTTCGCCTTAGCCTCAATGTTGGCCGTCAGTTTGTTGGTTGCTTTCAGGTAATCCAGCACGACAATGTTTGGCACAAAGTTAAGCATGTTCTGCTCACCGCATCCGTACGGCATTCGAATCAGCGAGTCAAGGTTCTGAATGGTCGAACCCATCACATCACCGATAACTGCCACCTCAATACGGGTCGAATCAGGGACAGCGTTCTTCGGGATCTCTACCTCGAAAGTCTTGGTAACCTCCGGCACGGCACGCAAATCAACGAAAGCCGCTTTGTTGATGAATTGTGGCAGTCCTTCCGGTTCTACCAGCAGCTGTCGTTCGACGGCATCACCGGCAATCTTCGTTTTTGCCGTCACCTTGATCGTGATGTGTCCTAGCTTCTTCGGTTTCACCATGAACGATACCGATTTGCCCGTGTTTGATGCAATGTCCAGCCGCTTCTGACGGAACAGTTCCACCTCTGCGGGAAAATATAATTGAATCAAAAACCCTTCGATAGAATTCGAATGAGGTAAAATATAGATCACACTTACTGGACGACTCAACAACTTCGTTCTCAACATCGGCAAACTCAAACTCCTGCTCGTCGTTGTGCAGCACCACTTCAGCCGTCTGGTCGTCCTCCATGTAGTTAAACACCACGATCGGTATGGCTACCACCTCACCACGCTTGACCGAGTACGGCAGATTGGTTGACACGAAGAAGGGCAGGAATACCTTCAGCTTGCGGGGTTGCTGCGTAAGACCAAGCCCGTACACCGGGTTCACCGAAAATCCGGTAATAATCCACGACGTGATCGTATCGGGAACCTTTTTCTGGAGCGTCTTCTCTCCACTGAAGCTGTACGGTAGAAGAGGTATCGTTAGGACTTTCTGACTCTCACTAGATCACTTTTCGAGCGTTACTAGCAGTTACCGAAAAGCCCACAAGCAAAGCCTAAAATCCAAAGCCCATTTTACCAACTATTTTACCAAGCTTTGCCAAAACAAAAATAAACGAAACACACACACACACTACATGCACTAATACACAAGTTTGGTTAGATTAGTCGCTACACAAAGATACCCCAAAGATGATTGTGAGGAATGAGCTATTGTACCCACTACTGTACTCTCACCGTTAGGTATGATTTGATTGTATAATTTGGTGTCGTTCAAACTGTTATGAGAAAGCGAGATGTTTTCTTTTCTCGGAGCCACCTCCTCCAGCGAGTCCTGCGAGACACATCGCCACAAAAACAGAGCATCCGTTACAGTGTTACAGCGTTACGTGCTGCGATGGCGGACGCCATCTTGTCAACCTGCTGTGCCACACATTAGATGGCCATGATCAACACCAACGCACACTGATCACAAACCTGAAGCGTTCACACATACGTTCAACGAAATATTTGTTTGATTGGCTTGTTATTCAATAACCCGAACGGGGTTTTTGTTTTGTTTGCTGTTTGTTAATAAGTAGTACAACACTTTGCGCATACTAGCACTCTGAGCTGGAGCGGATTTGGTTTTAGATTGGTTACAAAAAAAAAAGAAAACAAAGAGCTACGCTCTTTCGAACATGAGGATAATATTTACCCGGAGTAGGTATTGTCAAAAAGCCAAGTGTTTTGAATTTCCTGCGACAGGAATATGCGCGGTATGTCGCGGTGCGGCCGCGGTATGCGGCTGAACGCGAACGGACCGGCCAACGGTGGTCGCGTATTGGTTATCAGCACGTGGTGTTGGTTCTGCATCGATCGTTGCTTTTCGATCGTCGTGTACAGCACGGTACCGTTCGGGGCACGGTGAAACTTATAGATCGGTACCTCGGGCAATGTGTTATTTGCTGGAAGGAATGTGTCGATCGAGAATGAAAGTGGTAACGACAGAGCGACAATACTTGGATGGCGGTGGAGAGATGGTGAGCGCAATAGGAAGGCATCGGTCTAAGTCTAAGGACACACAGAAATACACACACACACACACACATAAACTCTAGACAAAGAACGCCACAGCAAAGATGGACTGGCTTGATACTGTGCAATGAGCGGATGAGGAAACAGCTAGCAAATAAATCTAAAGGAAAATTTAGGTTTTCTGGTTCCTACACTATCCAGAAGATGACGTCTCTGCTTCTAACCATCCCCTAACAGACAGCACCATACACAGCTGGACTACAATTGTTTTTCTTGTGGAAGATGTTACGATCTTAGAATCGTACTACCCAACGATGAATTTACTACTATAAAAGGATTTCGATTTAATCCAACCTTGCTGGTGCTATGGTCTGCCAGAGCCACGTTTCGGGGAACTCTTTGCGCACTGCAGGAGGTGTATTTTCTGGTCTCTTTGAAGAACCCATCTTCTTCCTAATGCCAGCCTCAAATTCAGCCACAGGCATAGGCATAGCCGATGCGAAATACACCCGATCCGCTAACAGATGTAAGCCTTTAATAAAGTTAATTTGATAATACTGATTACTAACAATGCTGTCGCTGCCAATTTTTGCAGATTTGCTGGGAATAAAATGTGATTATTTGTACCAAACAGCTGCTACCTAGAATGTCATAAGTTTAACGTACTGAATAGAAAGACGAATTGTCTTCTTATTCAAATATTTTCAAACACACCCTTCAAAAACACACCCCATAAATTCAACAGCACTCGTTCAAAAAAAAAACGGAAACCCCTTGGTTCACCCCACACACACAGTGGCACAGGTCTTACGTACCCAAAGTCTTCACCTTCCCAGAGCCAACGGTCGGGAAACGCTTTCCTTGTTGATGATCTTTTTGTAACGCGTTTCATAGGTGTCCCCACACCTCTATTAACTGAATGCAAGTGCTGGCGGAAACCGGAAGATTGTGCGGCGCTAAATTTTATTGCGGCTTTGTCGCCGTACACCACACTCGCCATGTACTGCAGCTGCTGTGGAACTAGTGAAGTTTCATTGTCAACAGTGGAACTATCATAATGCTAGAGAGACAATTTTACGTTCGTGGCAGTTTTCTAATTTTTATGTTGTTTTTTTTACTATGAGTAATGAAGGATTAGTTACACAAACATCACGACATGACATACATCCTAAAACAACACCATTTTTTTCATCTTGTGGAGTAATCCTTCACGAACCTGGCACTGGACAGCCATAGCCATGTTTCCACAAAATCTTTCCTAACCACTAAAGCGCTAGAAGACTCTGGGCGTACGGTATCGATATCGGCATCGAATGCCATTTCCATCATGTCGTCAGACCACACCATACCACCACTTCTGAAGGCCACACTTTCATAGTAGAATGGTGGTATTCCTGTAAGTATTTTATTTTAACTGCGTAAAGCTTGTTTGCATATTATCGCGAAAAAACTGTCCTCGTTATCGCCAGAGTCGTGATGTTTTTTTTTAGCTTCAACTTCAACAAAAACTAAGATGCTACAGTGCAGTAGATACTTCCGTGCAATGATGGTGACGACAAGTAACGCCTAGGGGAATATTGTACCCCAATGTTCCTCCTTTCTCATCGCTTCCCTAACCCACCACACAGAATCTCGATAGAATGGACACAGAGTATTAGCAGGATGCAGGTTTGGGGTTTTGTTTTTGCCGGTAGTCAATCATGCATGGCAAACCCTACCGGACCGTGAAATAGTGGAATAGAACGCAGACACACCTTTTGGGAGCGATCGTTTGCCATAGCCATGTTTCGGGAAATTCTTTCCGAACCTGTACCGGGGCCTTTACTGGGGCCGATACACCGCCCCGGGCAACGGCTGATCCGGCAGCAGAGGCAGCTAAAGGCATCATCGGCATCATCCCGCCGGCCATACCCGGCAGTCCCGCGCGATGAAAGTGATAATATCTGTAACGGTCTGCACGAAGACATTAAACAGGCAGTTGCTTCGCCACATAGCTTCGGTCAGAAGTGCAGGGTGCTTCAAACTTTGTCCTACGAACTCTCATCCCTCAATCCTCTTACTACGGCCAAATGCATTCGATGGTTAGTACACAGGGTTGCAATCAAGTCAGTCAGTCTAACGCTACGTGTTCTAGCATCATACACAATCCAGTGTGTGTGTGTTTGTATGTATGCGTATGTAGCTAAATAAAAACAACAACACAGCTGCACACAAACCCCAACGCCGGAAAGGTACTCCATAGCCAGGATTCCGGGAAATATTTTCTTGCCACGGGTGCGTTGATCGGTGACGCCGGTGCGTCTACATCGTCCTTGTAAATGGCAGAATGCAGCTTTATGAGACTCGTACGACGAATCTCATAAATGATCTTTTTGCCTGTGAATGAAATCGATCATCTTGCGTTTTACACAATGATCTCCTGTGCACATTGGATTGTTGTAGGATGTACGATACAGTCCAGATTTGTAATGTCCAGATTTTGAATTGTCTCGGTGACATACATCCTAAAACAACACCATTTTTTTTCATCTAGTGGAGTAATCCTTCACGAACCTGGCACTGGACAGCCATAGCCATGTTTCCACAAAATCTTTTCTAACCACTAACGCGCTAGAAGACTCTTGGGGTACTGGATCGTTATCGGCATCGAAAGCCATCGTGTCCATCAGGTTGTACAGTACCTCAGATTTCTCCATACCACCACTTCTGAAGGCCACACTTTCATAGTAGAATGGTGGTATGCCTGTAAGTATTTTGTCAACTGTATTTCGTCAACGTTGTTTGCGTATTATAGCGAAAAAACTGTCCTCGTTATCGCCAGAGTCGTGATATTTTTTTAACTTCAACTTCAACAAAAACTAAAATGCTACAGTGCAGTAGATACTTCCGTGCAGTGATGGTGACGACAAGTAATCCCCTAGGGGTGATTACGAGTGTACTCGTAAGGACCTTCTTCCTCATCGCTTCCCTAACCCAACACACAGAATCTCGATAGAATGGACACAGAGTATTAGCAGGATGCAGGTTTGGGGTTTTGTTTTTGCCGGTAGTCAATCATGCATGGCAAACCCTACCGGACCGTGAAATAGTAGAATAGAACGCAGACACACCTTTTGGGAGCGATCGTTTGCCATAGCCATGTTTCGGGAAATTCTTTCCGAACCTGTACCGGGGCCTTTACTGGAGCAGATACACCGCCCCGGGCAACGGCTGATCCGGCAGCAGAGGCAGCTAAAGGCATCATCGGCATCATCCCGCCGGCCATACCCGGCAGTCCCGCGCGATGAAAGTGATAATATCTGTAACGGTCTGCACGAAGACATTAAACAGGAAGTTGCTTCGCCACATTGCTTCGGTCAGAAGTGCAGGGTGCTTCTCTATAGTATTTCAAACTTTGTCCTACGAACTCTCATCCCTCAATCCTCTTACTACGGCCAAATGCATTCGATGGTTAGTACACAGGGTTGCAATCAAGTCAGTCAGTCTAACGCTACGTGTTCTAGCATCATACACAATCCAGTGTGTGTGTGTGTTTGTATGTATGCGTATGTAGCTAAATAAAAACAACAACACAGCTGCACACAAACCCCAACGCCGGAAAGGTACTCCATAGCCAGGATTCCGGGAAATATTTTCTTGCCACGGGTGCGTTGATCGGTGACGCCGGTGCGTCTACATCGTCCTTGTAAATGGCAGAATGCAGCTTTATGAGACTCGTACGACGAATCTCATAAATGATCTTTTTGCCTGTGAATGAAATCGATCATCTTGCGTTTTACACAATGACCTCCTGTGCACATTGGATTGTTGTAGGATGTACGATACAGTCCAGATTTGTAATGTCCAGATTTTGAATTGTCTCGGCATTTTAAGGTACACAATGAAACGCTTAAGAAGTCTAGAAACAGAAGATGGTAAAGGAAGAGAACGTGGATCTCACGTAAGCCGTCGATGTACAACTTGGTTGTGCACGAAGACTACAGGGCAGACCATCGCCGTTGAACCATTTTAATGACAGTAGAATCGCTAAGATCATGTAGCTGATCATGGACATGCTGGGAAGATCATAACTACTACACTGGAACTTCCGTATCGGAGAGCATGGGAGAGCAACTGCATTCTGCGTTCTCAGTCTAACAATTTTCATTAGAATAAGCATGTCACTTGAGTTGCGCACGAGTTATACTTCATCGCTGGAGTGGACTTCATCTTGGGCGAAACAACAAGGATACCCTTGAGAGGATGATTGGATAATGTTGCAAAATACTTTCAATTAACCTCTCAACAAAACTCTTAAATCTTTACGGCGAAGTCCTCTGTTTTTATCATCTGCTTATCCTTGCAGGGGGCCAATTTCACGTCCAGTTGCACTCGAATCTACACACGGCTCCATTAGCATTAGGCTTTACAAACTGTACAAAACAATTAAAAGTGTGTGTATTGCGAAAACAAACAACTAGACACGCTCAGCCTTTCCATTTTGCGTAGGTTTTTAGACATAAATATTACACAGTTACTCATTAATGGCATAACCGTTAACTACATCTTCCACCAAAAGAAAGGGACAGAGATAGAATTAGGAGCAGTACTACCAGCTTAGAAAGTAAACAAAAAAAAAACCGAGGAAAAACACAAACAATAAAACCACCAGCATGAAGAAAGTACGCACCCTTCCTCGGCCGCGCTATACCATATCCACGATTCCGGAAAATCTTTCCTTACGGTGGGACCATCAGCTATGGGAATGGCCGAGCTGGTGCCCAGGGAAGGAGAGGCAAACGCAACCGCTTCCGGAAACGCAATTTCTGGGGAGATCAATGCTTAATTGAGTAAGAGAGTGCAATAAACGAGTACGATTACTTCAACAACATTCGTTAACCAAATGACCCGCGACCCTGAAAGGCATGGTTTAGCATCCAGCACGTGCCTGCTCAACCTGCGAAATGGGATATAATGGAGTGTTGGACCGCGTGTGTAAGGGGAGTAATGGTGAAACGATATCTAACCAAACGAAGATGAGAGGGTAAGTTCCTGTTTACCGTACCAACCGATAATCTGACAATTTTTTGTTTTGTTTCTTAAACCACCCCACCCAACTGTTGGTGGGATGGTGAAGATGTTGTTAGTTTTTGGCAGGCCCACCAGAAGGCCACAATCATACTAGCCGCAACAAAACAAACAAACCTGGCGATCGTGTGCCATATCCAGGATTCGGGAAAGCTTTTACGAACAACCGGTGTTGGTGGTGAGGATGCACCACCCAAGCTCGACGTGCTGAGGGGAGCGAACTGTAGCAATGGTCCCCCAATTCTGTCCTCTTCTGCCACACGGATATCAACCACATCGTCTGTAAACGTGACAGCAACGAACCCTACCGGACCGTGAAATAGTAGAATAGAACGCAGACACACCTTTTGGGAGCGATCGTTTGCCATAGCCATGTTTCGGGAAATTCTTTCCGAACCTGTACCGGGGCCTTTACTGGAGCCGATACACCGCCCCGGGCAACGGCTATTCCGGCAGCAGAGGCAGCTAAAGGCATCATCGGCATCATCCCGCCGGCCATACCCGGCAGTCCCGCGCGATGAAAGTGATAATATCTGTAACGGTCTGCACGAAGACATTAAACAGGAAGTTGCTTCGCCACATTGCTTCGGTCAGAAGTGCAGGGTGCTTCTCTATAGTATTTCAAACTTTGTCCTACGAACTCTCATCCCTCAATCCTCTTACTACGGCCAAATGCATTCGATGGTTAGTACACAGGGTTGCAATCAAGTCAGTCAGTCTAACGCTACGTGTTCTAGCATCATACACAATCCAGTGTGTGTGTGTGTTTGTATGTATGCGTATGTAGCTAAATAAAAACAACAACACAGCTGCACACAAACCCCAACGCCGGAAAGGTACTCCATAGCCAGGATTCCGGGAAATATTTTCTTGCCACGGGTGCGTTGATCGGTGACGTCGGTGCGTCTACATCGTCCTTGTAAATGGCAGAATGCTGCTTTATGAGACTCGTACGACGAATCTCATAAATGATCTTTTTGCCTGTGAATGAAATCGATCATCTTGCGTTTTACACAATGATCTCCTGTGCACATTGGATTGTTGTAGGATGTACGATACAGTCCAGATTTGTAATGTCCAGATTTTGAATTGTCTCGGCATTTTAAGGTACATAATGAAACGCTTAAGAAGTCTAGAAACAGAAGATGGTAATGGAAGAGAACGTGGATCTCACGTAAGCCGTCGATGTACAACTTGGTTGTGCACGAAGACTACAGGGCAGACCATCGCAGTTGAACCATTTTAATGACAGTAGAATCGCTAAGATCATGAAGCTGATCATGGACATGCTGGGAAGATCATAACTACTACACTGGAACTTCCGTATCGGAGAGCATGGGAGAGCTACTGCATTCTGCGTTCTCAGTCTAACAATTTTCATTAGAATAAGCATGTCACTTGAGTTGCGCACGAGTTATACTTCGTCGCTGGAGTGGACTTCATCTTGGGCGAAACAACAACGATACCCTTGAGAGGAACGATACCCTTGCAACCTAGATAATGTTGCAAAATACTTTCAATTAACCTCTCAACAAAACTCTTAAATCGTTACGGCGAAGTCCTCTGTTTTTATCATCTGCTTATCCTTGCAGGGGGCCAATTTCACGTCCAGTTGCACTCGAATCTACACATGGCTCCATTAGCATTAGGCTTTACAAACTGTACAAAACAAGTAAAAGTGTGTGTATTGCGAAAACAAACAACTAGACACGCTCAGCCTTTCCATTTTGCGTAGGTTTTTAGACATAAATATTACACAGTTACTCATTAATGGCATAACCGTTAACTACATCTTCCACCAAAAGAAAGGGACAGAGATAGAATTAGGAGCAGTACTACCAGCTTAGAAAGTAAACAAAAAAAAAACCGAGGAAAAACACAAACAATAAAACCACCAGCATGAAGAAAGTACGCACCCTTCCTCGGCCGCGCTATACCATATCCACGATTCCGGAAAATCTTTCCTTACGGTGGGACCATCAGCTATGGGAATGGCCGAGCTGGTGCCCAGGGAAGGAGAGGCAAACGCAACCGCTTCCGGAAACGCAATTTCTGGGGAGATCAATGCTTAATTGAGTAAGAGAGTGCAATAAACGAGTACGATTACTTCAACAACATTCGTTAACCAAATGACCCGCGACCCTGAAAGGCATGGTTTAGCATCCAGCACGTGCCTGCTCAACCTGCGAAATGGGATATAATGGAGTGTTGGACCGCGTGTGTAAGGGGAGTAATGGTGAAACGATATCTAACCAAACGAAGATGAGAGGGTAAGTTCCTGTTTACCGTACCAACCGATAATCTGACAATTTTTTGTTTTGTTTCTTAAACCACCCCACCCAACTGTTGGTGGGATGGTGAAGATGTTGTTAGTTTTTGGCAGGCCCACCAGAAGGCCACAATCATACTAGCCGCAACAAAACAAACAAACCTGGCGATCGTGTGCCATATCCAGGATTCGGGAAAGCTTTTACGAACAACCGGTGTTGGTGGTGAGGATGCACCACCCAAGCTCGACGTGCTGAGGGGAGCGAACTGTAGCAATGGTCCCCCAATTCTGTCCTCTTCTGCCACACGGATATCAACCACATCGTCTGTAAACGTGACAGCAACGAAACAAAGCAGATCCTGTGATGACAACGGTAGTCAAGCGCTTCAAACGTACCGATCAGAGAGATAATGGTAATAGATAGGGCCCGAACGGTAAATAACACCAACACTGAACCCCAGACAGCGGACTATCATGGAAGTGATGAAACGGATCGGAAAGAAACTATTATCCACATATGGCGCTGTGTTCTACCAAGCAGCATGAGAGCATGGGTTATGTCGCACAAGTGTCTACCCCAGGCCAAATGGCCGACCCATCGAAGTTAAGCAACAGCAACAGCAGGTAGGTACAAACCCTTCATCACTTTCCCATATCCATGATTCGGGAAAGGTTCGTCTAACAACGGGCGGTTCGCTTTGGACCCCTGATGCTGGTGCTGCCGCCGCCAAAGACGTTGCGGCTATAGGTCTAGGGGAGGTTATTATAGCACCTGCCGGCACCGGTCTAGCGCTTAATTGGTAGTATATCGGCGGAACGTCTGTGGGGAAAATAGTGCAACAGGGTCATTCGTATGAAGCTATTCTACAAAACGAGTTCTCAAAACATTGTCGGCGTCAGGTCAGGTCCTTACAGTGTACCGATTCAAATGATTCAGACAGACATGAGGGGAAACAAACGCATCTCTTGCACTTTTAAAACAACCTGTTGGGAAGAAAGAAATATTCGCAAACCCCTATGGATTGTAATACTTACGAGGAGGATCATTCGCGTTGGATAGCACGAAAGCACCGACCGTCTGAAAGATTTGAAGCAACAACAAGAATCCGTTAAAATTGATCTCCATCATGTATCCTTACCAAAACAAACGTACATTGAAATCTTGGTGTTCCGTATGTGGATTCCACGCGAAACGCCTCTTCCTGCGATAGTATCCATACGAACGTTCTTCGTACTTCTGCAGCTCGCTAAACACTTGCTCCTTCGTGATGTCGTTGCCACTCTTCAGCAACAGTACACTTTGATCGACACCCAGCAATCCAACGTACGAGTCGGGATTGGTGCTGATGCTAATTTCCACATCCTGGCCCGGTTTAGTCTGCTCCTTGGAGAGGCTTACCTTCATCTGCAATTTTCAAAAGCGACACATAAGACACGACCCAACTCCCAAGATCTAACGATCGCACGATCACTTACAAAATTCTGCAGCTCACTATCGAACGTGATCACCTGACTGTCGCTCACCATATCTCCGTTGGCGGCGATATAGTACACGACCAGCTTCGCTCTCGGTACCATCGCAAACGTTGCCGGGAATTTGAACTTGTGGGTCCTGCTCTCCGGCACCGCTACCGTATTACTGAGCAGCACATCGCCACGTCCCAGCAGCTGGTAGGTGAAAAACTTCATCGGCGTAGTGGCAGCAACTTCCACCACCACATCACTTCCAACCAGTGGCATCTCCGTGAGTACTCGCGCACGGATGTACGAGTCCACATCGGAATCCGCTTTCGAAATACCGCTCAGATAAAACTCCTGGCCCAGATACACACCCACTATGTTGATGTACGAACTGTTCACATCGGTATGGATATCCAGCTTCGCCATACCGTTCTGATCCAACGTGTAGTTCCTTACGAACTGTGTACTTTCGTACGTGGATTGTTTCACCTCAACCGGATTGGTTTGATCCTGTACCGGTGCTCCATCCTGGTACGTCACCTTCAACCAGGCGGTGTACGGTAGGCCCGGCTTGAAATTGTCATCCGACTTGACCAACTCCATCTTGTACCGTCGATCGTAGATAGCGACCTTGGCGGATGCATTTTGCTTGCGTCCCGTTAGTTCCTCTTCCACGACGGCTTCAATAATGATGTTACGCGTGTAATCACCCTCCAGCCGCAGTTCCTCGCGCAGATCGAACTCAACCGAACCCTTGCCATCGATCGGCACCACCTTGCGGGTGATCACGTCGCGTGCGAACGGCTGTACGTAGTGAAACTGGAACTCCGGGCTAGCCGATACGGTCGCTTCACCCTTTACCGGTTTGCCATACGTGTACTTCGAGCGAATGATGGCCTTCACCTTACCATCCTTGAACGTCGTGATGCCGGGCGATTCGACCGTTACTTCAAATTTCGGCAACACATACTCATCCACCTCGAACACTTTGTTGTGTTTCTAGTGCACCAGAATTAGAGAGATAGAAGAGATGAAACATTAATGCCGATCCGTAAAGAGATCCTGCGTCAAAAAATTCCAGCGCCCCTTACCGTGCCCAACACGTTCACGTTGATGGTCCACGCGCCCAGTACCGGTGCAGTCGATAGGGTCAGCTCCGATTCGAACACACCCTTCACCAGCTTACCCTCCTTCCACTGCTTGATCCGGTTCGCCTTTGCATCGTTAATGTGCACACTGATGCTGTCCGCTTTCGGGAGCGGTTTTGTGTTTGGATCGAGCACCAACACACGGAACCGCACCGTATCGCCCGGCTTGTAGATGGATTTGTCCGTTTGCACAAACACCGAGAAGCTCTTCTGCTGATACTCCAGATCGGTTTCGTTCTTGAAGGTTAGGCCTGATAACCCTTCGGCCACCAGCTTGTAGGACGATTCCGGGATATCACCAATCTAAGCACAAACGAAACCAAAGCTCAATCAAATTTGCCCTCCCGAGTCTAGTTGCAGGCTATCTTTTATGAACCCAATGCTGAGGGGTTACAAAACATACCGCAAACGGTACCAGCCTCGTTTCACCGGTGTTTAGCGTTATCTCCTGCTTTTCGATCACGTTGCTAGCGTCCGTAATGGCGAGGCTGAAGCGGATCGGTTCGCTCACGTCCTGATTCGTTACCGCCACATGATATTCCGAGTTGGGCCGCAGAAGCTTAGCTCCGACGATCGAATAGTGACTGGGGGTGAGAAAGAGCGAACGCCAGAGCGTAAACAATAACAGAATTAGTAATCTAGAAAAGAATAGTGAAAATGTAAAACATCTGTATGATGACAGATGTCAGACACAATCGCCACAATCCATCTTCTGGTGGAGCATGTAATTGTAAATGATACCTAAGCTACAGGATATGGAGAGTAATATCCGGTCAAATATTGTACGAATAATCATCGTTACACTTGATCCAGCTTGGATAAGAAAAATCCCAATATGCTTCACCTGCTGTGTGGTACGTGACCCAGTAGAAGGCACGTTGTTTTCCCCTACTGTTTGATGTGCGGGAGAACTAATCTGGATAATAGATCTCTAATTAAATAAGTATACACTTTTAGTACTCCTCCCTTTATTACTAATTCTCAAGGTCTCGCAGGTATAAATAAACAATGACATCACCGAAACCGGCCATCCCTCGTTGTAGTACCGCAACTCGATCGTGCTTATAGCGCTCCAAAGTGTCATTAGAAAACACCATAAAAGGTACCAAATATTACACTGCATTCTGATGCATCGCAACTTCCTCTTCTATCCTAGCTCTCCCAAACGATGTATTGTTTGAATTCGTACGTGTGGCAAATACTGGCCACGGTTTTAATGAACCGTTTTTTTGTAGCGTACTACACACCTCGTTGAAAATTGGCGAATCACGACTGAAAAAATTATTTGTACGTTCTTCAATTTTTCGCGTTCCCTCTTTCACATTATCCATCACTCATTTTTCGACCATAATATAATAGCCAAGCCATCCATTATCGTTCTCTCTGTTCTTTTTTGGAATTTTTCGCGGTCGGTGATCTGAAGATTCTGCGAACCCCTCCCGGGACCCCCTACCGCGATCCTCTCTCATGCTCGATCATTAATCTTAATTCGCGTTATGTAATCTCAGGCAAACAGCCACAGCGGCAGCTGTCAGATGGACGTGGAAAGAATGACCTTCATCGAATGGGTGAGGTTATTTCCGAGTATTCGCTTTGGCGAAGATTCGCTCGAACTCGGGGTGAGTTCAGTCAAGGTTAGCGCAACGATTTGCGAATAAGGAGGAAGGCTGGAAGAAGTATCTTGAAAAGCAGTTTCGATGTTTTCTTCTCGACGTGTTGTTTACGTTACTTAGAATGCAGGAAGATTAACAAGCAATTCTAATTTTCTGCTCCGCTCTTGGTCAGCTTGTTCTGCGAATTGACGACCCTTAGATTACTCTGCAAATCTTCGTCTGAAGATTACATATACATTCATATACATTCGTACACGACCTGAAACTGACTGGAACTTAAACCGACATTTTGTCCTCTTGTTCAGCGAATTAGCGACCCTTAAATCGCCTCATACATCTTCTTCTGAAGAAGGGAAACATATCCATCCGTACACGACCTGAAACTGACTGGAATAAGTAATGACCTCATGTTCGAAGTGTCTCGTTGCGTGAGTGTGTGGGTTTTGCAGCGTCTTTTCGTATTGCTCCAGTACTTCGGAATGCGTCACCAAGTCGTGTGGAAGGTAAACAATGCGCCTCACGTTGCCCAAAGATCGTATGTCCTACGCATAAGCGAGCTAAGGGGTTTTGATTGAATTGGAGCTACAAAGAGTCCATCCGGAACGTACACCGACGCACGGCGAAGCGTGTGTCACTTACTCCTAACGCGAAGATCGCCACAACACAAGCTCGCTCAATCAAAACTTGATCGGAGGTTGTTTGTGCTTCCTGACCAAAAACGGAAGACATGTCCTCTAGCAGCAGCAGCAGCAGCAACGCTTATACAAAGGTGAGCTGAGCTCGAAAAGCGGTTCGACCACTTTCTGCAACGATTTCGTCACCGTCCATCGGTCAGCACCCGACGTTATGCACACAGACACAACCGGGCAAGCTCACTATAGAGTCACTGTATAGAGTCTTCTCTTCCATTGCGAGTAGCATTGCGAAGTCGGAAAGAATCTTCTCGACGTGAATCCATTATTCACCCAGGTCGCCTATTTGCATCTTGGCCGAATTGTTGTGGCCCCAAAATCTTTAGAAACATTTGCATACTAACCCATTAGCCTGCGAACCGGTTACGAACCGAATTGTTGTGGCCCCAAACTCTTTAGAAACATTTGCATACTAACCCATTAGCCTGCGAACCGGTTACGAACACTGCACTAAGCACCAGACACACTAGCAGCAGCGACGAGGCCGATGTCCACAGGACCCTGACCTGGGGATCCTTCCCAGGCACCGTAGAACGTCGCATACTTTTGGCTGCGACCAAGGTGATATACACTCCAACAATAACAAACAGATGCGTATTCCTACCGGTTGTACTCTTATCACACAATAAGCGCTGTGGAAAATGGAAAACTATTATACGAAAACAGCAAAATAACGCACAGGTGTGATGGGATTCCCCACCGAAAAGCCAAACAAAAAAAAAAATTGAACGTAAAAAAGCGCAAGCACTTCAATGTCCGCATCCGCTAATGAGTTCACTGCCAGTGGCCATCACACACAATGGGAAGTGCGCGCACACGATAGAAACACGACCAGTGAGAGTGAGATGGGACATAGTAGTAGCGGTGGGAAGGATGGGTGAGATCATGGGTCACACTACCGCGGGGGTGTATGATCAAGTACATCTACACACACATACACATACACACACACGCAATCACGGAAACACACCTATGCTTTAAAAAATCAGTCACCCAAGCACAATGGCGTACGGCAGCCGGACACCGATCGGTTCGGTTGTAGAGCACGAACTAAATCTCCAACCTGTTCGGTTGGTAGGCTTTATACAGTAATACAGTCGGGTGCCGTGCCCGTGAGATCACTTCTCGGAAAGCGCGATCGCGATCTTCGGTTCCAACAACGAACGATCCGTGTGTGTAATCACGCACTTTCATCCGGCCCCGCATTGGTGTGCGTGCTGTGCATCGGGGAACCGGTCTCCGGGCGATGCAACACAGCTTGGACGATCCTCCAATGTTCCAATGTTCAGCCGATTACACAATTAGTGGGCCTTACCCATTAACCCTACGAGCGTATCCTTTTATTATCGCAACAAACAGGTAATTCTACACCCGCTTTTGGGTAACTTCTTCCTCAGCAACACCAACACAACGCCACGAAAACGCCGGCAAACGATCGTGTAAGAAAAACCAGTTCTCTGACGAAGCTTGTTGAAAACTTGTTTTTATTTACCAAAAACCCACCCCATCAAAACATGCACCAAACAACGACGACGACGACGACGAAAAGGCGTAAAGAAAACACGCACTCAAAAACAAACGCCGTCACGGCTTGATAACTTTGCATCTCATTCTGGCCACTCTTTGGGATCCGCTCTCGGATCTCTCTGTACTCCCAGCCGATCGCCTCCTAACACACAACATTTTAATGAATTGAAGCCTAATCCATCCGAATTATCAGCAGCTGTGCTTCACCACACGACAGCAGGATTTATGATGTGTTCGAGTGCAATTGATCTCTACACACACACACACGCAAACATTGTGTGCCAGCCGGGAAAACCCCAAGAGAATGAAGTAAAAACTCTTTAGAAACATTTGCATACTAACCCATTAGCCTGCGAACCGGTTACGAACACTGCACTAAGCACCAGACACACTAGCAGCAGCGACGAGGCCGATGTCCACAGGACCCTGACCTGGGGATCCTTCCCAGGCACCGTAGAACGTCGCATACTTTTGGCTGCGACCAAGGTGATATACACTCCAACAATAACAAACAGATGCGTATTCCTACCGGTTGTACTCTTATCACACAATAAGCGCTGTGGAAAATGGAAAACTATTATACGAAAACAGCAAAATAACGCACAGGTGTGATGGGATTCCCCACCGAAAAGCCAAACAAAAAAAAAAATTGAACGTAAAAAAGCGCAAGCACTTCAATGTCCGCATCCGCTAATGAGTTCACTGCCAGTGGCCATCACACACAATGGGAAGTGCGCGCACACGATAGAAACACGACCAGTGAGAGTGAGATGGGACATAGTAGTAGCGGTGGGAAGGATGGGTGAGATCATGGGTCACACTACCGCGGGGGTGTATGATCAAGTACATCTACACACACATACACATACACACACACGCAATCACGGAAACACACCTATGCTTTAAAAAATCAGTCACCCAAGCACAATGGCGTACGGCAGCCGGACACCGATCGGTTCGGTTGTAGAGCACGAACTAAATCTCCAACCTGTTCGGTTGGTAGGCTTTATACAGTAATACAGTCGGGTGCCGTGCCCGTGAGATCACTTCTCGGAAAGCGCGATCGCGATCTTCGGTTCCAACAACGAACGATCCGTGTGTGTAATCACGCACTTTCATCCGGCCCCGCATTGGTGTGCGTGCTGTGCATCGGGGAACCGGTCTCCGGGCGATGCAACACAGCTTGGACGATCCTCCAATGTTCCAATGTTCAGCCGATTACACAATTAGTGGGCCTTACCCATTAACCCTACGAGCGTATCCTTTTATTATCGCAACAAACAGGTAATTCTACACCCGCTTTTGGGTAACTTCTTCCTCAGCAACACCAACACAACGCCACGAAAACGCCGGCAAACGATCGTGTAAGAAAAACCAGTTCTCTGACGAAGCTTGTTGAAAACTTGTTTTTATTTACCAAAAACCCACCCCATCAAAACATGAACCAAACAACGACGACGACACCGAAAAGGCGTAAAGAAAACACGCACTCAAAAACAAACGCCGTCACGGCTTGATAACTTTGCATCTCATTCTGGCCACTCTTTGGGATCCGCTCTCGGATCTCTCTGTACTCCCAGCCGATCGCCTCCTAACACACAACATTTTGATGAATTGTAGCCTAATCCATCCGAATTATCAGCAGCTGTGCTTCACCACACGACAGCAGGATTTATGATGTGTTCGAGTGCAATTGATCTCTACACACACACACACACGCAAACATTGTGTGCCAGCCGGGAAAACCCCAAGAGAATGAAGTAAAAAGTTTCCCAACCATCGCCACCCATCAACCGCGCATCAACGTTCCAATGTACGTAATTCTGAGAACAGAATAGGTAAACAGTGTGCCTGTTTGTTCGAACTGTTTTTAACTACTGCTTAGCAGGAAGTTGGAGCCCGCTTTCGTTCGGCACTATTGTTTGCTTATTGTTTGAGTCATTTAGATGGAAAGACAATGTTTTGTTTGCTCTTATATGATGCGCTTTTTTATTGTGCGTTTGTATTTAAATCTTTGTTATGACTTTTTTACCCATAATTCATCAATACGCTTCACTGCAAGGTTAATGTCTCTGCTGCAGGTGAGATCAAGCTGCAACTTCGTAGAACGAACGGGCACAGCGAGCTGCAATGAAAATGTGATACTTTGTAGAAACTGTGCACTGGAATGCCCGTTCAAAATGAAATGCTTACTGTTGTCGTAGTAGTCGTATATGATCACATTGGCCGGTTTTGCGTTTTCTACCTCGTGCTTCCGGAACGCGGCCATCTCCAGCTTTATGACGTCCTCACCGACATTGTCGAAGTACAGCACCACCGTCGTGTTGCCGCGCTTAGTTTCCACTTTCTGAAAGGAGATTGTAAGCGTCAGTTACTATATAAACAGCTCAATATCTGCACAACTTGAAGTCAGTCTACCTTAACGAGTTCATGATGCTTCAGCTGTTCTAGGGCATCATTCTCCACGATGTATCCGCTCGGCATGTCCACCTCCATCACGGCCATGTTTGAAACGGACTGATCTTTCTCGGGGATATAGCTCGTAGACACGGACAGTTCAATATAGCTCTTGATCGATCCATTCTTCGCTTCGGGCTTCAGTGTAAAACGAGGTGCCTTGTCAACATCCTTGATGTTGTACTTGTACGACAGCTGGAACAACGCGCAACCCGTACCGGTAGCGGTCATGTCCACCTTCTTCGTGTCCACGGCAAGTTCATGCTTCTGCAGCACCAGCACATTATCTTTGTTTACCGAAATGCTCTTCGCCTGGCCATTCGGCACTGTCACTTTAATCGAAACATCTGCCTCGGAGGACGATAGCTGGGCAGCCATTCTGGAAAGAGCCTGCAATCCAACTACCGTGTCCTGTGTGGACTCAAAGCCACCCTTATCGTTACGCTGCGAAACCAACCACTTCATGATTGGTAAACCTTCAAGCCCCGTACATGTTTCGAGCGTTGCCAACAGTCCGTACGCACTCATCTCGACATTCACCGAACAAGGACGATGCCACCAACAGTCGGTGGGCTTTTGTTCCGGAACAGATTTCGTCCACCATTGCATATCCCCTTCTTTCGTCGCTTTTGACTGTAGACTTGCAAACACTTCATCCTTGAGCGAATGCTTGGCAATCTGTAGGGCGTATGCTGCCAATGCGTGCGCATACACATCGTCAAGCTCGCTGATGTGCTCACTAATGTACGTCAGTGCCCTGTCAACTGTCGTTTTGAATTTTTCCCCAAACTTTACATTCTCCAGGAACGCCACCACGGTGTACGCAGTTAGGGCAAGGCCGGAACCTGCACCACCCTGCATATCCTTGTGGCAAATCGAACCGACTTCCGGGAAAGCACCATCGGATGACTGTACCTTGCTGAGCCACTCGAGCGCCTTATCAATCACACCCTCCTCGATGGCGATGTGACTAGCGGCCTGCTGGAACGATCGTGCCACGAACGCAGTCAACCAGGTGCTGCCACTCTTATCACTCTCACCGAACGCGCTGAACGATCCATCCTGGTGCTTGTAGGTCAACTCCCGCTGATAGCCTACCTCCATACACTTCTTTGCCTTGCTTTCAATCTCCACCGTCAGTCGCCGGCACGCTTTCAGATAATCCAACACAACGATACAGGGGACAAAGTTAAGCATGTTCTGCTCACCGCACCCGAACGGCATACGGATCAACGAGTCGAGATTTTCTATCGATGAACCTAGCACGTCCCCTATTACGGACACTTCAACTTTCGTTGAGTCAGGAACCGCATCTTCCGGTACTGCTACCTCAAATGTCTGGCCGACCTCTTTCACTGAGCGTAAATCAATCAACAACGCCTTGTTGATGTACTGCGGCAAGCCTTCCGGTTCGACAAGAAGCTGCCGTTCGATGCCATCACCTGCCAGTGCACACTTGGCAGTAAGCTTCAGCGTTATGTGTCCCACTTTGGTGGGTTTTATCATGAAAGTAAGCGTTTTGCCACCTCCACCAGATACTGACAGCTTCTCTTGACGATGTTTATCTGTGGAAGAGAGGTTTTTTGTAACTTCCCATATGAATATTGAAAGCTTTAAAAAAAACATACCTTTTTGATCACCTGATTCGTCAGAGATAAACTCAAATTCGCCATCATTGTTGAAGAACACAACATCCGCTAGTTGATCCTCATCCATGTAGTTAAAAACGATCACAGGTATTCGTACGGTTTCTCCCAACTTTACCGAGTACGGTAAATCGATCGAGACGAAAAATGGCATAAATACATTCACTTTGGACGGATTGTCCATCAACCCAAATCCGTTGCTTTTACTGAGCGAAAAGCCAGTAATGATCCAGGAAGTGATCGTGTCCGGTACGATCTTTCTAATACTTTGCGTTTCTTTGCTGTTTGGGAAGAAATGATTGCATTCAATTAGTAAATCATAGCGAGAGGATCAATTGGTAATGCCACCTACCTATTGGTAATGCTTTCCCAAATCCATGTTTCGGGAAAGTTTGAGCGAACAGTCGGCTCTACAGCTGATTCCATCATCATGTCACATGCCATTACTCTCATTTTTGCACTTCTTAACATATTTGGTGAAGCTCCAAATCCCCCTACCATCTGAGCAGAGCATGCATACATTACACCTCGAGGATATATGTCTACAGCGGTTGATAAAAGTATCTTCATTAGATGGTACACTTCGAACAATTGATCTCTATTTACCTTGTGGAATAAATCTGTTGGACAGCAATACCGCTCCGACGGTCTATAAGTAAAAATTAGGTAAAACTTTAGCATACCTTCTGGCGAACAATCATCCGCGTTCGTTCAGTACCTGACAGTCCGATGTGGAATTGTTATTCCAGTAGCGGTGATGGTTTTGAGACGATTCGTACATTTCCAGCTCTTGCTCGATCTGTTCGCGAGCAATATCGTTGCCAGACTTAAGCAGAAGCACGCTTTGATCCACAGCTAGCAGACCGACGAACGAGCCTTCCTCGGTCCGTACATCAATATCCAATGGGTCTCCCGGCTTTACTTCGTCTTTTGAAAGATTAAGTTGAATCTGTAATTAGAAGTAACAGCAAACTTGTTGTCATTCATCAATACGTAAGCAGATGTTTGAGGGCCTACCTGATTCTCGAACAATCTTGCAAACTTCACTTCTGTATTGCTCGAAACGATGTACCCCGTCGGGGAGATGTAGTGCACCAGCAGCTTAGCACGGGGCACCATGCAGTAAGTAGATGGAATAGTAATACTGGCCGTGTTGTTATCAGCTCCCTGTACGGCTCCTCCTGCCAAAAGTTCGCCACGTGCCAGCAGCGAATAGGCCACCAATTGCAATGGTTTCGTACAGGCCACGTTAAACCTCAATTCCGTCCCTGGTGTTGCTCTGTAAAAGAATAAGCGTTACCGATTATCTACGCAAAATGTAATACCATCACGTAACTTACAGTTTCTCCAAAGCTGTCGCCTTCATAAATGCTTCCTGGTCAACACGAGGCTTCGTGATGCCCTGGATGTAATAGTCCTTACCGCGGAACTTTACCTCAACGCTCAGA
>KZ063325.1:0-60416 GCA_002091835.1 Anopheles maculatus | reverse complement strand
CACAGGAAAGGCACAGACCTCTTCTCTCATCTACAAGTATGCGGGACATCGTTATCTACTGAACCTGATCGATACGCCAGGACATGTGGATTTCTCGAACGAGGTGTCACGATCGTTGGCAGCTTGCAACGGTGTCATACTGCTGGTCGATGCTAACCAAGGCGTACAGGCACAAACAGTAGCGAACTATCATCTGGCACGCTCGAAGCAGCTTATCATTGTGCCAGTTTTGAACAAGATCGATCTGAAAAACGCTCGTCCGGAGGCAGTTTGTAACGAGCTGCTGACACTTTTTGACATCGATCCCGACGAGGTACTGAAAGTATCGGCCAAGCAGGGAACAGGTTGCGAAGAGGTGCTTGCCAGCATTGTCAATCGATTGCCTGCTCCGGACGCAAATCGCGATGCCAATTTTCGTGCCCTGATTTTTGACAGCTGGTTCGATAAGTACAGAGGAGCGCTGAATTTAATTTACATCAGAGATGGCGAGATAAGCACCGGTCAGGAAATCGTTTCGTGTCATTCGGGCAAGGCGTACGAGGTGAAAAGTTTAGCATTGCTACGACCGGATGAACGAAAAGTTGATCGACTGGTGGCGGGACAGGTGGGTCTGCTCGGGTGCAACATGCGTACCAGCAAGGAATCGCAAATCGGTGACACATTGTACCTGAAGAAGCATAAGACGTGTGTCCCACTGCCAGGCTTTAAGCCACAGCAACCGATGGTGTTTGCGGGCGTCTATCCGCCAGATCAGACGCAGCATCCCGTGCTAAAAAGTGCCATCGAAAAGCTCGTGCTGAATGATTCGGCCGTTACCGTAACACCGGATTCGAGTCCGGCCTTGGGACAGGGATGGCGTCTCGGCTTTCTGGGCCTATTGCATCTGGATGTGTTCAGCCAGCGGTTGCAGCAGGAGTACGATGCAGAACCAGTCCTAACAGCACCGTCGGTAACGTACAAAATCAAACTAAAAGGCACGAAAGCGTTAGCGGCCCACGGTGGCAATGAGATTGTGCATATTAGCAATCCGGCCTTGCTTCCCGACCGGACGATGGTGGAAGAATATTATGAACCGTACGTGCTGGGAACAATTATAGCACCGACCGACTGTGTGGGAGCAATTATTGGGCTTTGCGTTGAACGCCGGGCGGTTCAGAAAACATCCATCAACATCGATAACGACCGAATCATGACCACCTATTTGATGCCATTGAATGAGATTGTGTTGGATTTTCACGATCAGCTAAAATCGCTTAGCTCAGGTTACGCAAGTTTTGATTATGAGGATCATGGTTACGTTGAGACTAGCATCGTTCGGATGGATGTCCTTCTGAACGGGCAGATGGTTGATGAACTGTGCACCATCACGCACACTAGCAAGGCTCAGAATCATGCCCGAGAGTTGGTGCTCAAACTGAAAGAGCTTATCCCACGGCAGATGGTGCAGATCGCTATACAAGCGGTAGTCGGTGGGAAGGTGTTGGCACGCGAAACCATAAAGGCGTATCGGAAGGATGTTACGGCTAAACTGGTATGTTTACAGTCTTTTGTTTTACCTTATTTGTTAATGTTAATGTTTTGTTATTCTGCACAGTATGGCGGAGACGTTACCAGGCGAATGAAGCTGCTCAAGCAACAATCGGAAGGAAAGAAGAAAATGCGATCGATCGCTAATATTAATGTTCCTAGGGATACGTTTATAAATGTGTTGAAGCGATAGTCGAAATGAATGTGTTAAAATCAATTGCAAACATTCGAAAAAGAAAACTTTTCACTGCAGCATCTCTCTTCTTTCTTGCCCTAACGACCTCTTAGGTCATGACTGCCATTTCTGGCTTACTAGACTTATTGTTACCGCATAGTTGAATAGTCAGTCCTCACTACGGAACGGCCCAGATGAGACTTGAACCCCGGTCCTGCCGTGTGAAGACCGGGTGCCGGTGTCGCATCTACCACCGGGTCGCCCCCTCGGGTCGATGGCTCAAGTCTGTCCTCTATTAGGCGATTTCGTGCATCTTGAGCAGTGAGAAGCTGTAGAAAAACTCCGAGTAGTTCCGTCGTGAGGATATATGACACTACATATTTCTTGATTGTTTTTGATAGCTGCTCCAAATCAATTGATGAGTAGCTGATTGAACCAGATCTCTCTTAAGCACTTCCGCAGGTTCAGTTAGTAAGATCACTTGTGAGACACTTGTTACATCAAACGCGAATGACACTGTAGTGGTAGAAATGTAGCCAGCGGTTGACTGTTGAGGTCATCATATGGGCGAATTAATCTGATTGAAAATAGTGTCATGTTGTCACTAATAAAACTTTATTTTGATCCTAGATGCCTGTTCAATGTAAATTCGTTAAAACTGTCTCAATACGATTTAGCAGCATCTTCCCAACTCTCTGCCTTTAGTTATGGTTTTTGCTAAAACTGGATAGTGTACCGTGCCGGCCCTTTTTTAAATATGTTTTACAACGACACAATTCTTCAGCCAACAGTATTACCCCTACCGACAATTGTGGATCTGCTTCCAGAATGCGAAATTTCACCTTAAAGCTTCTTGGCTGGCGCAAATGGATCACGGCGCACGAATCTGGCAGCACCAGAAAAGGGGCAAAGTGAATGACCGATTTGTGTCCGACTGCAGTACGGTATTCCAAATATGCTTTATAGTTTGTAGGGGTGAAACAAATGTTTAACCTTTATTCACTTCACATACGTAACACAACCATTTAAGATGATTTCGTTCATTTTTGCCATGCTTACTTCTTACACAACTACTTAAGTGTGGATAAAAGAATAGGAATCTTGTGTCAGGTCTAGAATTTGGCCTCTACATTTAACCAAGCTTTTGTAGCAGATCGTTCTTGAACCACCCCGCCGCACTCAGTTTCCTTACTCCAACATACTTGACAAAAGAGGGGCTTTGCTTGCAAGTAACGAAAAAATTGGCAAACGAATTCTCTCACAGGACGCAACGACGCAAGACAAATGAAACAAGTTACAATCATAATAGGATGCTTTATGGGGGGATTTTTTTTTTCTAGTCATATGATCTTCGCAGCCTGATGAATTGTCCTACAGCTGCTAATAGGCTAATGATATACTAACGTGGAACGCGGAACGAGGAACGTTGGAAAACTGTTGTTTGACAAGTTTCATAGTTTCATTTGTGAAGGGTTTTGCGTTGATGGTATTTTGATAATGTATTGTTGAATATTGTTTTTGTAGAAGAAAATGTGCAACATGTGAACTTACGGACGAATGAATGGAACAAGAACCACTACAAGAACACTCGCTACGCTACGGAAGTTAAAATATGTAGTGTATCGATATGATGGTAGGAAAAAACTGTAGCAAACACAGCTGCATGAAACGGGACCGAGGAATTACCGTATCGCCTTTGGTTCTGCGGATGTAATGGTTTTGAATGTATTGTAACTGTGGCTCTGATCGATTCTGTCGCTATTAATTTTTACGTTTCAAATATCACTGGCCGCGCCTACCGTATTAATAAAAATATGATGAACTAGGTCGCCTAAACATGCTTTAGAGAAAGCATCGTACCGTGCATTTATCAATACTTCTACATCTCTCTCGCTTAGTGCCCTTTAAATTGGAACGAAATATAATTGTGGCGGCATGAACGGATTATGCTAATACTAACGAAATTATATGTCTGTAGTATAAGTGCAATAATGTTTCTCTATTTAGCTCCAATCCTTTGAACCGCATATTTCCATAATATTTTCTTTCCAACAACATTACCGGGGTGCCGTTTTATAAAATGTTCCGTTTTCTGGGTCTGCGTACCTTCTTTGCAAGTTGATGGCGATCAGATTTATGATAAAGAAAACATTTTTCACTGTCAAAGTTTGTGTTGTTTTTTTGTCTAAATTAGTCAGTTTACGACTGCATTGCACAAAAAAAAGTCGCGAACCTAGACCAGTAACTTCATCAATAAACCCGAATCGTACCAAACGAGGAAGAAGAAACTGGACGAGGTGTTGGACATCAGCTAACAGTGGCTGATACCGTTCGTGTTGACGATCTCATTGTTGTTGGCAGCCAGGGTTCCCCCGCTGTGCCCAGATCCAGCGTGACCATTTGCATCTGGTGCTGCAGAGGACGTGCACGGAGGTCGCAGCAAATCACAGTATTGCAACAACGCCTCACGAAGAGAGCGAGATACCTCGGCTGAGCTGGTAGTTGTACAATCGACCAGATAGGGATAGAGACTGATCAGTTGCTCCCAGGCAGTAGTACCGACTGCGGCAGCATGAATAAAATAAATGAGTCAGTAAATTTTGTACTCGAGCAGAAGCTTATCTAACGATGCTCAGAGACATACCTTCAGCAGGGCCTTTAGCTGGGGGTGCTTTCTTCATAGATATCACAAGTGTAGCAACGGCTTTCAGCACGAACGAAATTTCCGATAAACGATACCTGTACCCAATAGAAGAAGAACTATTATTGCTGTTCTGATTACAACGTGGACTATTCCGAAGCATACCTTGGCAAGGGAAATTTGCCACTCAACCGTTCGTCTTCGTTGAACTTTCTGAGAACTTCCTCAAACCGGTGCAGCAGTGCTGTTATCGCTAACTGTCCCGCAATGCCACCCTCAGTCGTTTTACTACCCTGTCCATCGCATAAGGTGGAATTATTGTTCGCCAGATTCGTTTCCTTTTCATCTACCGCACTGGCTGCCGCTGTACCGACACGATCGTCCAGCAAGGAAAACTGAAGCAACGTTTCGAAGCATGTCTTGGCAAACTCTTCGCGCAGCTTAAGCTCTGTTTCGCAGCCCGCAAACGGTGTGCTGCCGGTCGTAGCCGAGTGAATGGAACCCTTGTTTAAAATTACCACCGCATCCAGTATGAACTGTTGAGGAATCTCTTGGCTGTAGGGGAGAATTTCGTCGCGTATCAGCTCGATCACCTGACAGTCGATTGTTTCATCCAAGATCAGTTCGTCTAAACCTCGATCTTCAACAATGCAAATGCTGGAAAAAAGATAGTGACACAAGTTATTAGATCGAAAAAATTGACTTCTAAAACATTTGTACAACGCAGTAAACATATGAAGAAAATATTTTATTTATTTTTTTTTGGATCAAAAGATGGGAAACGCGTGTAATTCATCTTTAAAGTCGAATAAATGAAACTGTATGCGAGACGTGGATTGGTCGTACCGGAGTACCTTTAGTACATCGGTAGTTACAAACTAGAGATGTGTACACTGAGTAAGAGTGAGTGAGTGAGTTAAATACCGCAAGTGAAAGTATGGTTTCAAATAAGCAAAAAGAGTTTATTTCACTCTTTATACTAACTCACTCTTTATACTTACTCACTCACTCTCTGTGCCGACTTCTAACTCACTCTTTTCGGTTTAAGAGTAATTATAGTATGAAAAGAGTGAGTTAAAACCGAAAAGAGTAATTATAGTATGAAAAGAGTGAGTTAAAACCGAAAAGAGTAATTATAGTATGAAAAGAGTGAGTTAAAACCGAAAAGAGTAATTATAGTATGAAAAGAGTGAGTTAAAACCGAAAAGAGTAATTATAGTATGAAAAGAGTGAGTTAAAACCGAAAAGAGTAATTATAGTATGAAAAGAGTGAGTGAGTGAGTATAAACCGAAAAGAGTGAGTTAGAAGTCGGAACAGAGAGTGAGTGAGTGAGTGAGTGAATATAAACTGAAAAGAGTGAGTTAGAAATCGGCACAGAGAGTGATTATAAACAAGATATTAAATTTTTTTTAGAAAATTATTTTTTAATGAATCTTTAAAGAGTGAGTTAAGGATTTAAATCGTTATAGTTACTCTTTTACTCTGATTTAAATCACTGACAAGAGTGAGTTTTCTCATCTCTATTTCAAACAGATCGACATAAACATCACAAATCGTTCACATCCATGTCGTCCAATGCAAACCAGTTCAGACAAGAAGAATTATCATTTCGTTGAGTTCATCGATCATCATCATATTCAAAAAATTTGGGACTTTGTGGGGTTACATACCCACATGATGGACTTCGTGTAAATATCTTAAGGTTATGTGACTGAGTTAATCGTTTCTTGTATTAGTAGAGACCATAGGGTACAAGTATAAATATTTACGAAGTTTATGTTGGCGATAAGACAATTAGATAACGGTTGTGCATGTGCTGTTGGATGATATAGCTTTTCATGGTAATAAGGAAAAAAAAATACTTTGAAATTGCATCCTGGAAAACCAGGCTCAACATCCCTTTACAGTACGGATTGAAAGGACAAAATATCTTGTGGTACGTTCAACAAAATCGAACAATCAGGCCTGGTGCTAAAAGTCTATCTGCTTTTGTTGATCACTATAGTTGGACTAACGATGGCTTACCTTTTTGTAAATAAAAATTGATCCAATGTATCGGCTAAATCTTTCCACATAGAAGCAAATTGTTTCGGGTGTTTTCGCGCCACTGGCAACCCGGTATGCAATACACTGATCAAGCTAGATATAGCCAACTTCCACGTGCTCGAGGACATGCACTTGTACTTTAGCGACAGTGGAAGATGCAGCGCTTTGATAATTTCGTGCAATATCTGTCCTTCAATCACCGCCCCATCGTTGGCTGTCTGCTGGTAAAGCTTCACTGCCACGGTTAGCGCTTTCTCGCCGAACGGAATGTAGTTCATGCTAACCCACTCGACGCCGTTTGCGTTGGATGACGATGAAACGGGATGAATGAGACCGCCAGTGGTATTGTTTCCGGCATTGGTGCCCACACCGCTCCCACTTCTCGACGATTTCAGAGGTCTATCACGAGAGTAGAAAATGCACATGAAGACATTATCGAGCAAAATAAAAACAAAACGCCGTCGGTTATGATGGTTTATCTTACCTTGTTTCAATGCGATCGAAACTCGGAGGAGCACAGGCAAATTTGCTGAAACTTAACAATTGCTTAAAGATGGCCGATATCATATTTTTTATACCACTGCCACCACCACCCCCATGGACAGCTTCCTTCTGCAGCAGTTCCATGCAGTCCAGCACTCCGTCGTGCAACGGTGTCAGCAACGAATCCGAAATGGTTGACATAATGTAAGGCGTCGAATCACTGTGTACCGGGACGGCTACAGCGTTCATTAACACGGCACAGAGTTGCGTTAGATCTTTGCTGTTGAAACGCGCCCTTATATGCTGGAACAGTGCCGGAAAGATGTGTACGAGGGCGGTCAAAAAGGCTTGGCTGGGGATGTATAGATCCTCACTGCCACCGCCATTGTTACCCTTATCACCGGAAAGGTCACCAAGCGTTGGGGGTTTAGTGCTTTCGGCACCGATGTTTAACCAAACTCGCCACGCTACGTTCCAAATGTCAGCTTCAGCGGCCGCTGGTATTGTTCGCACCGCGCCGGTGTCATCTCCGCCACCTGCTGAAGATGATGCGGCTGCTCCACCGGCAGAAGGTACTGTGGGACGGTTGTACAGGATTTCTTGGAATGATTTTAGCGCTGCTAGTGACACTTCGTTGCTTTTACTGAGTGCAGAATTTTCTATAAACTCCAGCAAGAGTGCCCAAGCACGGGGAAAATCGCCCAACATCTGGAGCAGCGCCCGTTTCGTGTTAAATACCTGCATAGGAAAGTGACAAAAATAAAATGTAAAAAAATACAGAACCGTCCCCTTTTTCTAGCGTACAGTATCATGCAGCTTACCCTCGAAACTCCAGATAGTGTGAGGACCTGCGTTTCGGCCCACTGCTTTTGGGCTGTGTTTCGCGAATGATGAATCAGTATGTTTCCACTGGTATCGACCTTCTCGTTGCTGGCACAGCTAGAAAGCGCCCGCACTTTATCCAACAGTGGGAACAGCACCTGCCACAGCACTGCCTGCCAGGTCGGTGGATTTAACAAAGCACCATGTGCAGAAATGGTTGAAAATAGCGTTTGACCGGCGGATTTCCTCACGGCTGGACGTGGATCCACGCACAGATCACCCAACCGAGCGTACAAACACATCCACAACCGGTCGAAATGGGGCATGTTCAACGTTCCTGGAAAGTCCGGCAAAACCGACATATCGTCGCATACGGTCTGCGACAGTTTCTCCTGATTTTGATTGAAGTAATCTGAAATATTCCACTACAGGGAGACGAACGGGGGGAAGCAAATGGAAATGCAGATGAATCAATACTTCAACCGGTCTGCTGGTGTAGGCTGTTTCGCATTTTTACTTACCATCAGCCCAACAGCAGTCAGGGAAATGTTGAGCTCCTGCGTTTGCGAACCAAACTTTGCCGCTGTGTTGACGCACAGCGGAAGACAACGCCACGGCATGACGGGCAGGAAGTCTGTTACAACGAGCTGCAAACATTGAAATGCGATACGGATCAAAGATTCGCCGTGATGGTCACTGACGGCCCCGATGATACCGAGCACCAGTGGCCAACCATGCGACAGCGTTTCTCCTGCCCCGTTCAGGACGAGCAGCACACAATCCAGCTGACGCTGTCGTACGTCACCGTGCGGGACGGACGATAGTTCCGAGAGCGGTCCTAGCAGCAGGGTTTGTAGTTTCAGATTCTCCTTTAACGGTCGTTCGTACTTGTACTGCAGGGCGGCCTTGACCAGATACGTTATCGCCTCTACACCCCATTCGCGCATGCGAATGTGCGGATGTTGACATATTTCCAGCAGGTGGTTCGTTAACGGGCGCCACAGAACCTCAATGCGGGACAGATTGACGAGCCCCGTTTCGAGCAGTTTGGCCACCGCAAACAACGACGGTTCGCGATTGTTGTACGCCAGTTCCATCGCTTCGTGTGACAGCTTGCACAGTGCGTCAATCAGATGGTGTAGCGCCACGTCGTCCAGATACTGGCTGGATTCGAACAGCTGGCTCAGCATTGTCGATAGAACCGGCAGATCGGTCATGACTTGGGTGATCGAGTTCGCGTCGGTCGGAGGCTTCTGAACGGCCTGCAGACTTCCACCGGTCTAAAAGTCTATCTGCTTTTGTTGATCACTATAGTTGGATTAACGATGGCTTACCTTTTTGTAAATAAAAATTGATCCAATGTATCGGCTAAATCTTTCCACATAGAAGCAAATTGTTTCGGGTGTTTTCGCGCCACTGGCAACCCGGTATGCAATACACTGATCAAGCTAGATATAGCCAACTTCCACGTGCTCGAGGACATGCACTTGTACTTTAGCGACAGTGGAAGATGCAGCGCTTTGATAATTTCGTGCAATATCTGTCCTTCAATCACCGCCCCATCGTTGGCTGTCTGCTGGTAAAGCTTCACTGCCACGGTTAGCGCTTTCTCGCCGAACGGAATGTAGTTCATGCTAACCCACTCGACGCCGTTTGCGTTGGATGACGATGAAACGGGATGAATGAGCCCGCCAGTGGTATTGTTTCCGGCATTGGTGCCCACACCGCTCCCACTTCTCGACGATTTCAGAGGCCTATCACGAGAGTAGAAAATGCACATGAAGACATTATCGAGCAAAATTTAAAAAAACGTCGTCGGTTATGATGGTTTATCTTACCTTGTTTCAATGCGATCGAAACTCGGAGGAGCACAGGCAAATTTGCTGAAACTTAACAATTGCTTAAAGATGGCCGATATCATATTTTTTATACCACTGCCACCACCACCACCATGGACAGCTTCCTTCTGCAGCAGTTCCATGCAGTCCAGCACTCCGTCGTGCAACGGTGTCAGCAACGAATCCGAAATGGTTGACATAATGTAAGGCGTCGAATCACTGTGTACCGGGACGGCTACAGCGTTCATTAACACGGCACAGAGTTGCGTTAGATCTTTGCTGTTGAAACGCGCCCTTATATGCTGGAACAGTGCCGGAAAGATGTGTACGAGGGCGGTCAAAAAGGCTTGGCTGGGGATGTATAGATCCTCACTGCCACCGCCATTGTTACCCTTATCACCGGAAAGGTCACCAAGCGTTGGGGGTTTAGTGCTTTCGGCACCGATGTTTAACCAAACTCGCCACGCTACGTTCCAAATGTCAGCTTCAGCGGCCGCTGGTATTGTTCGCACCGCGCCGGTGTCATCTCCGCCACCTGCTGAAGATGATGCGGCTGCTCCACCGGCAGAAGGTACTGTGGGACGGTTGTACAGGATTTCTTGGAATGATTTTAGCGCTGCTAGTGACACTTCGTTGCTTTTACTGAGTGCAGAATTTTCTATAAACTCCAGCAAGAGTGCCCAAGCACGGGGAAAATCGCCCAACATCTGGAGCAGCGCCCGTTTCGTGTTAAATACCTGCATAGGAAAGTGACAAAAATAAAATGTAAAAAAAATACAGAACCGTCCCCTTTTCTAGCGTACAGTATCATGCAGCTTACCCTCGAAACTCCAGATAGTGTGAGGACCTGCGTTTCGGCCCACTGCTTTTGGGCTGTGTTTCGCGAATGATGAATCAGTATGTTTCCACTGGTGTCGACCTTCTCGTTGCTGGCACAGCTAGAGAGCGCCCGCACTTTATCCAACAGTGGGAACAGCACCTGCCACAGCACTGCCTGCCAGGTCGGTGGATTTAACAAAGCACCATGTGCAGAAATGGTTGAAAATAGCGTTTGACCGGCGGATTTCCTCACGGCTGGACGTGGATCCACGCACAGATCACCCAACCGAGCGTACAAACACATCCACAACCGGTCGAAATGGGGCATGTTCCACGTTCCTGGAAAGTCCGGCAAAACCGACATATCGTCGCACACGGTCTGCGACAGTTTCTCCTGATTTTGATTGAAGTAATCTGAAATATTCCACTACAGGGAGACGAACGGGGGGAAGCAAATGGAAATGCAGATGGATCAATACTTCAACCGGTCTGCTGGTGTAGGCTGTTTCGCATTTTTACTTACCATCAGCCCAACAGCAGTCAGGGAAATGTTGAGCTCCTGCGTTTGCGAACCAAACTTTGCCGCTGTGTTGACGCACAGCGGAAGACAACGCCACGGCATGACGGGCAGGAAGTCTGTTACAACGAGCTGCAAACATTGAAATGCGATACGGATCAAAGATTCGCCGTGATGGTCACTGACGGCCCCGATGATACCGAGCACCAGTGGCCAACCATGCGACAGCGTTTCTCCTGCCCCGTTCAGGACGAGGAGCACACAATCCAGCTGACGCTGTCGTACGTCACCGTGCGGCACGGACGATAGTTCCGAGAGCGGTCCTAGCAGCAGGGTTTGTAGTTTCAGATTCTCCTTTAACGGTCGTTCGTACTTGTACTGCAGGGCGGCCTTGACCAGATACGTTATCGCCTCTACACCCCATTCGCGCATGCGAATGTGCGGATGTTGACATATTTCCAGCAGGTGGTTCGTTAACGGGCGCCACAGAACCTCAATGCGGGACAGATTGACGAGCCCCGTTTCGAGCAGTTTGGCCACCGCAAACAACGACGGTTCGCGATTGTTGTACGCCAGTTCCATCGCTTCGTGTGACAGCGCCGTTAACAGAAACAAAAGTATTCTTCTATTCGATGACAACGTTGAGGATGGCATTGCGTTTCACTGTTGATGTCTATGCGCTGGTTGGCTGGGATTTACAGGTTAAGAGTGGTATACCATAGTTCTGTGTGTTTTGAGGGTGAAAAAATCTCCCCATCTGGTTGCGCTCGATACACTGATTCGATGCTGGCGAAGGTACAGTAATAACAACTCTTTTTTACTATTGTTTTTTTTTATGTTTCGACATGACAAAAGCAAAGAGCTTAAAGCAATTGCTGCTGTTCAGCTTAACCGTTAGTCGAGCAATGTGTCAAATGATTGTTGAAAACAATGGGCTAATATTACCATCACTAACACTAGAACAGTTACGTACGAGGTGGAAAGTAGTTACGATTGTTGAATATTACACGAATCACACCTAAGCATATATGAGAATTTGAAAAAATGTACATCATTTATGATCATGTAATAAACATATTACCCCATGTATACTTCTTTTTATAATGTGTATTTTATGTGCAGATGACATGAGTTATGTGCGTTTTCTTTTCATTTTAAGCTTCCTATCCTCTAAAACCACCGCAAACGATATGAACGGATGAGATGAGATATCTGCACAGCACAACGGAACATAACAATAGGTGTAGTACTGAGGCTGAATTGTCGGAGAACTAAGCTGCAAACAAATCGGGGTCCATAATGTAGCATCATCGTGACTGCTTTTTCGTTGCTTTATAGAAGAAATGGGAACCGACAGAACCGACATGAAAACAGTGCCGTTAACAGAAACAAAAGTATTCTTCTATTCGATGACAACGTTGAGGATGGCATTGCGTTTCACTGTTGATGTCTATGCGCTGGTTGGCTGGGATTTACAGGTTAAGAGTGGTATACCATAGTTCTGTGTGTTTTGAGGGTGAAAAAATCTCCCCATCTGGTTGCGCTCGATACACTGATTCGATGCTGGCGAAGGTACAGTAATAACAACTCTTTTTTACTATTGTTTTTTTTTATGTTTCGACATGACAAAAGCAAAGAGCTTAAAGCAATTGCTGCTGTTCAGCTTAACCGTTAGTCGAGCAATGTGTCAAATGATTGTTGAAAACAATGGGCTAATATTACCATCACTAACACTAGAACAGTTACGTACGAGGTGGAAAGTAGTTACGATTGTTGAATATTACACGAATCACACCTAAGCATATATGAGAATTTGAAAAAATGTACATCATTTATGATCATGTAATAAACATATTACCCCATGTATACTTCTTTTTATAATGTGTATTTTATGTGCAGATGACATGAGTTATGTGCGTTTTCTTTTCATTTTAAGCTTCCTATCCTCGATATAGCCCACGGACTACAATTGAAGCTTTTTTCCTACAATGAGATTTATCTCTTAGTAAAAAAGCTAGGAATACTGGTTATAACTTTCTCCAATTTTACAACATCTTCTCACTACTGGAGAAAAACGAAATCGTAAGACAGAGGACAACATCCGGCCACCTAACAGTGTAAGCAGCAAAAATTTATTACGAAACCGAGGCTTCATTTGTTGGTGATGCTATCGTCGTAAAACTTACGAAGTTCAGAACACCTGTTCATATGACGAAGAATAACTTGGACAAGATGAAAACAAACTTCACCGGCCATGTCTAAGATGAAGCCTCAAAACGCAGAATGGAGTGGCTGACGTCTCCTAAAATGACGGTGAACGCGTCATTGATCATATACTCTATTAACTGACCCCGCGAGCATAAGGGTACAGAAAATAAATTAATGGCTTTGGTCCCACTCTCCAAAGACTCTTTGTGTAGAATTCGAGAGAAATTAATTCCAATGAGATATCTTCTATAAGCAATACTTTTTTTTCGTTCATTTATGGAGGCTTTGGATCTTGGAGACTTCATTCGCCTCTTAACCAGGTAAGTATTGTATAAGCAATACCAATATCAATAAGCAATATCCAAACATTTACTATAACCCAATCCGTTCGATATTCAAATGGTAAGTTAGCAAACAAAAAAAGAATTTCAAAAATGCACATACGATTTGTGATGAAGATTTGTGAACATTGCCGAATGGTAGTTGTTCTCAATGCTCAAAACACAATAAACAATAAACCCACATCAAATGTACATCCGCATCGTACCGGGAAAATTATATAAAACGAATGACAGATTGGAAAATGTGCGCAATCTGTCCTTATGATGTTTGCCCCAAGACCAGTTGGGAAGAAATGGCAATTACTCACTGACAGTGCACCTAGTTAGGATGACAAAAGGATTGCTCACTTGCCATGTACCATTTCTAGGTGTAGGAACTTCTGAGTGTAAAATAGGAAGGGGTTGTACAACTTTGCCTTAAATGTGTGTCTTCCAATTTCTGTTGGATAGGTTTCAAATGATGCAGAGAGTGTCGTTATGACATGTACTGCAAACGATTGACCGACCAATAAATCATTTATTTATGTCCTTCAGGTAGATTCAGTTACCGGCAGTAGAATGTATGTTTTGGTGCAAATTTTGAGCATATTCACAGTGTGTACGAACTGAGACAGATAGCATAATTCATAAAGCATGTAAAATAAAAGCTAAATCATTAACAAACAGTCCTGCGCCTGCAAAGGATAAACCCCTTCATCAGCTTTACGCTTTACGTAAGAGCCTTTTTTATAATTTTACTATTCCGAAGCATTGTCTTCGGAGGGAGTTTTCATCAAACCTTAGACCGTAAGAATTACTTGGAGCGAAACAAATCCGGTCTCATTCAGCTTTATGATTAATTCACCTCCCGCTTAATGCATGATCACGTTCCAGCATCTCGGTCGAGTTGACGTGCCTTGCCGAAGGAAGGGCCAGGCTGTCGCCAATTTTAAATCAGTAATCTTAAGCACAACTCATTAGACTCCTTTTTCGGATCGTTTCCCCCGAAACGCGTGATGCAGATGGTAGCACTTAATTGCTTCACCCTTCACCACCTACCCAGATGAGCCCACCCCTTCCGGTGGGAGTTCTGGGGCAAGAACAACAAACCCAAAGGACGTATACACACAAGTACCGCACATTTTCCGGTCGAAATTATCAAAACAAAGCATCGCAAATTTTATTTCTTGCTGGTAAGATTACACATACGCTAGCATGGAAGAACTCTTTTGGGCCGTATTTCGCTGTAGCTGCTACGTGAGTGTAATCGATTGTCACGGAACAGAAGGACTTTTATTGTCGGATTCCACACCACATGCTGGAGCGCGTAGTAGGGCGGAAACGATATGCGTGATGATTATGATTTTTCTTCAACCATTATCGTGCACCTGTGAATCGGTGATAAACATTGTGGTGGTTCAGGTGTATCACAGGACTCTCTCTCTAGTCGAACTAAGCTTACACCGTACGTACGGTGCTGCGGTACCACCGTTGAGAGGCATTTGGCGTGCACCCTAATTTATTGCTTCCATTTGATGGCGAAAAGGGACGCCTTGTGATAGTAAAGCATTTAACAATGTTCGTACCATTTCAACATCCTGTTCCATTGCATTACCTTCTGTAATCTACGTCGTTAAAAGCACGAATTTCCATCCGGAACGAAAATACTGAACCAACCAGCAACAGTTACTGGAACTCTTTGTAATTAGAAAAATTAGTACACCAGAAAGTTCTTTCGATGGCAGGTCTACGAAACACACCAACATTTCCGATCTTTAACTCAAAGTTATTTAGACTAGCACAACTAAGAACGTTCATGACTACTGGCCCAAGTAGTCAAAATATAATAAAATATTTATAGATTTGTTTTGAAATTTTGCTAAAAATGGTTGAAATTTCCTTATATTTGATATACTGTTCCATAAAAGCATAGAAACCGTTATTTTAATTAAATTCATTTAACACAGTAAACTTGTCTGCACACAATAATTTGCTGGTTGTACATCATTTGATAAAACTTTTTCAATTTAACAAAAATAATCCATCATCCAGCAGTAATATTAGGCGTTTGGCACATTAAACCCTTTTTCGGAAGAGTTTTGTTTCGTGGAAAAGTGTGTCGAAGCCATGGAGCTGCTTTGTGGTCTGATATCATAATCGTTCTATGATACAAAAGGCTATCATGATGTACAGCAAGGCACGTTCTTCTACCCCTTTTGCGTACAGCGCGGTTGTGGCAAAAAGGATACCAGCTTTACCACTGGGAACAACACAAATTTTGTGCGGTTTGCTGAAACGGCTTATTACGACATCCGTTCGTTGATGCAGTGTTTTGCCACCCACCGATGGGAATCAAAAGGGAAGTGATGGGTAGCCTGCACTACGAATTAGCACGAGCATGGGTGCTATCTAATTAAACGCTCACACCTCTGCAGGACGCTCTGCTAGTGCTAAACCAGTGGCAGCGCAAAGCGCAAAGTAGAAAGCGGGGTTTTGTAAATGGGATGGGGATGATGCTGGTTGAAGTATTACACCCCAGCGGTGCTGTGTGGCCTCAGCCGTCCGTTTCATTGGAAAACTCATGTGAATAGATTTTCCTATCGTTGGAACATCTCGCGAAAGAGCGTATAAGCTGGTATTATAGCGGATGGAAAACCCCCTACGCCAGCCACCGTTATAGAGCCACCAGTGGTGGTTGGTACAATCATCGATTGGCGATAGGTGGGAATTATCGAAAGTTGTAACGTTAGCCACATATATGCGGCTTTTAGGCAATTGGGGACAATTAGCAAATCAACATGATCCAACCATTGGCACCGGTTCTTTGAAGTAATTCAATCGGTGGTAGTGTAGGACAGAAAAGGCGTCGAAAGTGACAAAAGATTGATTATTACTTTTACAAGCACGATACTTTCATATTAAACTACAAATGTGTAAAAGAACACGATTCAATAAATATGTGATTGCAATGGAAGAACAGTTTTAACGAAGTGAGAAGAATTTGATGTGATAATATTAATAATATATTTGGGGCGGCCCGGTGGTTTATACGATAACGGCGCCGGTCTTCACACGGCAGGACCGGGATTCGAATCCCGGCGGACCGCCTCCCCGTACGCAGAACTGACTATTCAGCTACGGGTAAAACCAAGTCATAGAAAGCTAGAGATAGCTAGCCAAGACCTTCCGAGGTTGTAGAGCCAGAGAAGAAGAAAAAGAATATTAATAAAAGTGATCCTGAACATGAAAATTATAGAATTTTTCAGATTATTGCAAATAATTTTATTTGTTTTTAGGTATGCCGGCCTACCGCCATATTGTTATTATAAAAAATATTATTATACAATTTTTTGAAAGACTTAAGATCAAATAAATACTGCATAATACTTGAAATTTAAATGAAATAAAACAAATCAAGTTTCCAAGTAAATATTTTCTTCTTTTCTTTATTTTGTTGTTGCTATTTTTAAAAATTGTTGAAAGAAGAAGAACGAATTCTTAACAAGTTTATCTGTAAGGTCAAAAACATAGGTTCAGATTAGAAGTGGGCAAAATGAACGAGAACTGACTCACTCACTCAGTTCATCATCGTGAGTGAGTGAACTCGTTCACTAAAAAATGAACTAACGATTCAAAAAATCAACTTGACATTGCATATAACTTTTCCTTAAAAGAAGTCATACAGATCGAGCTCAAAGTTGTGCTAACGCAATTTATTATTTATAAGATTCTTCCTTTTTCTATTCTTAATATTGCGATAGTAAGTTGCGAATTTTTATCGCATGCGAAATACAACATTTTCTATAGGAAGAACGGTACATGAACGTGGTCATACGAGCACAAGCACGTGACTCTCGTCATTCTCGTGACTGACAGGTCATATGAACCGTGAACATGAACTGTGATCAAATGTACGTACCCCATAACATAGCGACTGCAAGTACAAAAAAGATGTATGGAATAAAAAAAACGAAACAGCCTGCAGGATCACCGCCAACCTACAACAAACCAAATCTGCTAGAAAGAGTGGAAGCATTGCGGTTTTGTTCATGGTTCATCGCAGTAAGTGCACAGTATTGGTGACGGTTCATATGACTTACAGTGACGGTTCATATGAAGAGTAAGTCATACGAAGTTCATATTATGAACCGTGAGGGGATTCATATGAACGGTGGTCAAATGTACTCATCCCATATTCACTGTGGGTAAGAAAGAGATGAAAGCAAAGAAAGCGAAACTTCTTGCAGGATCACCACATTCAACTGCCGAACAAGTTTTGTCTTCCTCGTGTCTATTTGCAAACCGGCTGGAGCGAGTAGAAGTATTGCGATTTTGTTCATGATTGAGCTCAGTAAGTTCACTGTGTTGGTGACGGTTCATATGAACTGTTAGTCATATGAACCGTGAGAGGATTCATATGAACGGTGGTCAAATCTACTCATCCCATATTCACTGTGGGTACGAAAGAGATGAAACCAGAGAAAGCAAAACTACCTGCAAGATCAGCTTATTCAACTGTCGAGAAAGTTTTGTCTCTCTCGCGTCTATTTGCAAACCGGCTGGAGAGAATAAAAGTATTGCGATCTTGTTCATGATTTAGCTTAGTAAGTTCACAGTGTTGGTAACGGTTCATATGAACTGTGAGTCGTATGAACCGTGACGGGGCTCAAATGAACGGTGGTCAAATGTGCTCATTCCATATTCACTGTGAGTACGAAAGAGATGAAAGCAAAGAAAAAACGATACAGCTACATGAGGCTAGGTGAACGTGACAGAGAAAGGGGAAGCAGTTGAGACAGTGGTGAACACATTCATAATACTATCCATTGTTCATGCTTTCAGAACCAATCACTTACAGGGTTTGCAATTTTAGTTTAGACAGGATGCTCATTAATTGTTATAGCCGTATTTATTTAGAAGTAAGCAATGGATTTTAATTTCATTATCTGTCAAAGAAGTCATCACAGGGTCGATTAAATTAAATGTTTTTTTTATTAAAAAATCGATGCTTAACATAGCAATAAATTCAGTGTGTCCCTGAAACAATGTTTCCTAAATCAAAACGAAAATGTAAAACCCTTTAGTGTTTTTGCCGTGTGAAAAATTACAATAGCTTATTTGTGAAAGAGACGTTCACGGACGAGACGTCCAGTCTACGAATGCTGGACTATACGAGTCTTGTTATTCAAAACTGAAATCCTGTTCAAACAAGTCCAGATATCCGTGTTACTCCCGGTATAGCCAACGTATTTAAATATTTTGCCTCGAAAGTTCAAGTGTTTTGCAAGGATCAAAAGGTGGAATTAAGGTAATAGTTGTTGAAAAATCCGTGTTTGTAAACTGCACTTTTCCAATGCTATACACTATCCGGTTCTGGTTACTGTTTCCCGTTATAGGACTATTCCAGAAACTTCCAAAACCGCGCAAAGTAGTCTGCCATCGTCATCTAACATTAGGAAAAGCAGAACATCCAGTAACAGGTAACGATAGCAGCGTCAGAATTGGATGTTGAAACAGCATAACTTACCGTGATTTTTTTTACAGTTACGATAATGTCTACAACTTTGAGTGAAAAAAGTGATATTTGGGATCATTTCACCCAAATGAAAGAAGGGGCGAAATGCCGTTATTGCGGAAAAGTTTATGCTTTTTCGAAAGGATCAACTTCGAACTTGCGTAGGCATCTAAAACTAATCCAAAAAACAGTGCCATTACAGAGATTAGTACAGGCTATTAATGTAGAAAATCAAGCTGGTCCATCGCAACAAACTGCAACAAACGTCGAACCGCGACATCTACAATCATATTCACAAATTGGCATCGATGGATTCTTTAGCAAACCGTTAACGACAGAAACAAAAAAAAATGCTTGATAAGACACTTCTCGATTTAATTTGCAAAGATTGCCTTCCGTTTGACTTGGTAGAGAGTGAATATTTTATTAAATTTGTGCGCTTATTAAACCCTAATTATACACTCCCAAGCAGAAAAAAGATTTCAAACTCGCTGCTACCTATCACATACAATGAGCAAGTAGAAAAAATTAAAGAAAAATTTGCAAGTGTAGAGGCTATCGGTGTAACCTGCGATGGTTGGACCAATTCTAACAATACCAGTTTTTTGGCTTTAACCGGACATTTCATTGATTCGAATTTTGAATTAAATTCAAATTTAATAGACTGTTCGGAAATTCAAACCACACATACTGGAAAAAATATTGCTAGCTGGGTGAAAACTGCTGTTGAAGAATTCAATATACAAGATAAAATTGTTGCATTTACCACAGATAATGCAGCTAATATGAAGGTTGCAGCCATTGAGTTAAAGTTCAATCATGTTACGTGCTTTGCACATACTTTAAATTTAATAGCTCAAAATGCTATCCAAGATAGCATTAAAGTCACAGTAGATGAAGTTAAAAGATTAGTGATGCATTTCAAAAAAAGTGTTAAAGCATCACAAACATTAACTGAAGTGCAAAAACGATTAAATCAAGATGAATTGAAATTGAAACAAGAAGTACCCACTCGATGGAATTCCACGTTTGAAATGTTAAATAGATTTTTGAAAAACAAAATATCGTTACTCACCTGTATCGATACACTAAAGCTTAAAACGTCTCTAGAAACACAAGATTGGATCTTAATAGAACAAATTTTAAGTGTTCTGGATTTTTTTAACATTGCTACCAAAATAGTATCTGCTGAAAAGCACGTAACTATTTCTCACGTTGGCCTGATTTGTAACATTCTTTTGGAGGAAATGACAGATCTGTCTAATAATGCAGAGATGCTGCCAGATACAAAAAAATTAATAGATTTACTCCTTAAAGGAATAATAGAAAGGCTGGATGTCTATCGGAATAGTAAAATAGTTTCAAAAGCAATGCTATTAGATCCCAGAATCAAAAAGACAGGATTTCAAAATAATGTGGCAAAGTATCAAGAGGCATATAATAATATTATATTGGAGATGATACCATTTCAAGTTCCAAGTGAATTACCACCTATAACACAAGAAACAAAGAAGGATGCAAACACATTTTACAAAAAAATATTTGCATCTAATATGGAACAGCAAAATGAAACGCCTAGACAGTTAGCAGAGCATGAGTTGGAAATGTACTTAAATTTAAAAAATATTGATATGTCGCAAGATCCGCTTCAATGGTGGAAACATTACCATATGAAATATCCATCGCTCTTTGCACTAGCACGTAAGATTTTATGTATACCAGGAACATCGGTCGGTGGTGTATACGATAGCGGCGCCGGTCTTCAAACGGCAGGACCGGGGTTCGAATCCCGGCGGACCGCCTCCCCGTACGCAGGACTGACTATCCAGCTACGGGTAAAACTTAGTCACAGAAAGCTAGCAATAGCTGGCAGGCCAAGACCTCACGAGGTTGTAGTGCCAAAGAAGAAGAAGAAGAAGGAACATCGGTACCGTGTGAAAGGTTATTTTCTAAAGCTGGCCAGATTTACAATCAGAAACGTTCCAGATTGTTGCCAAAAAAAATGAAAGAGATTCTTTTTATCCAGCAAAATTTATAATTCCTATTAATACCTATTACTTTATATATACATTTCCAACTTAATTATTTTTAAGGGCTCTTTTCGGAAGTTTTTTTTATCTCTTGATCTCTTTATCTTACTTTATTACTCATATTACTAGGATTTTCGTTACTAGAACTCGTTCCTCTTTGTACTTAACATAATAAAAAAAAAAAAAAATCGATAAAAATGTATAAATCACTCTTCATTGAAAAGGATCAGGATGGAGTATTTTAAATTTAATATGTTTTAAATATAACTAACCTTGAATCCAGTTGATCAAACAAGGTGAAGTTTTTTTAAGTTAAGTTATTAATTTGAATGCACATCAATCTCACCTGCATCAAGAAATTTAAATCCATGATCACATGCACATATGTCTTCTTTGTTGGCCTAACGACCTCTTAGGTCATGCCTGCCATTTCTGGCTTACTAGACTTATTGTTACCGCATAGTTGGATAGTCAGTCCTCACTATGGGTGAACGGCCCAGATGAGACTTGAACCCCGGTCCTGCCGTGTGAAGACGTCTGTCGCATCTACCACCGAGCCGCCCCATATGTACAAAACAATTTAAATTTAAACTAACGTAACACTACTATGTTTACATAGTTGGAACTATGTTTTTGGAATGTGAACGGAAGAACCGTGTTCACGATCAGTTCTTCCAGTAAAATGAACTGATTCACTCAGTTCACTCAAATGAATCGATTTGCCCACTTCTAGTTCAGATATAGTAAGCGGTACCAATATATGATTCCAGTTTGTATGGTCAAGAAACAACGCACCGGCACATCCGCACATTCGTCGTGACCATGCTTGATCTCTGTCCTTCATTGGGCAGTAGATTTTAATTAACATTTGCATCATTTAACAATAATTAATGAGAATATTACACCGAAAAAATACGCTTTAATTAACAGATTAATAGATATGGGTCAGGCGCCAGCTTACACATGCACTTCATATATCATGCATAACCTACCATCGTGCAGACCATTGTCACACACAGTACACGATATTCTACCGGACTAATCATAAAAAGCTAAACCATGTAAATCAGCTCAGCCGCAAAATCCGTTACGGGGATAATGAGACTAAAACAAGGCAAGGAAACAAAGCGAGAAAAAAAACCAAAAACAAAAACCCCAAATCAACATTTCGAAACCAAAACGACTCACAGGACGAGATAAAACCGTTGAAGATTGTAGCTAGGCCGGCAGGGAAATTGTTTGCCATTTTTCTCTGTCAACAGAGCCACAGTTTCGTGCGACATTTGGTACGGGCCGGCGACAAACATTCCGTGACAAATCCTGACCAACTGTAGACAGACGAAATGGGCTGTGACAGCGGCTGCTTTTCACCCCGAAAAGGGATTTGCGAGCTCTGTATGATATATAAAATCATGTTCTGCCCACGGAATGAATGGTCATCACCTACGTCCCCAAATATCGATGTTCAGGCAGACCAACACTACCCATCTCACCTAAAAAAAAACCGAACGTCAAAGCACAGGACATCTTTCTTCCTAGTTTCTAGGCTTTGTTTCTTCTTAAAATAAAACCCAGGCCCGATCGTGAAAAGGACATGGGAAGGATTTTCGACTTTTGCTACCTCCCGGATAAAAGGCTCCAGTGACGTAAAAAGGAGGGAGAAGGATGGACCCCACCACCAGGACGAAGCAAGATTTGCCGCAAAAGAAATAATAATACTGAGCATTGGGGCATCAGATCTGATTAAATAAAAGCCAAAGCGATGTGCCTGTCTCGTTTGTCTGACTTTTGTGGTTTTTCATCGATGTCCAATGCTGGCGAGACGAATGAAATCTATTTATACTGTGGTTTATAAGCATTTTTCGGACACCCTACTGGCAACCCAATATTCGCCGAGCACGTACTATGGAGATACCGCATGGCTTCGAGTTCCGTTCAAAGCTTTTAGGAATTAAAGGATACTTATTTCCGGTTGAGGATGTTGCACCGGGAGGAACGCTCGGTGGTGTATAATGCTCAACAAAATAAACGATCACGCGCAAAGTTTCTCGTCTTAATGCACTTTTTCGTACCTACAGTGAGCGACATATTTTTGCACAATGTATCTTTCCTGTAAATTTTATTATTTTTAAAACGTCCGGGCTGGATTCTAACCTGTACTGAACTATGCTTTAAAAACGCTGAACTTGTTTGTCTTTTTGTCACTAAAATTGTCTAAGATCATTCAATCTGACAGACTAAGACCAAGAGGTTCTGGAGCTTAGTAAGAAAGAAATTGAATGAATATATAAACTGGCCCACTACCTAACAATTGACGAAATCAATCGCGAATTAACCTCAATCAAACAACGTCAATACGGTTCCCGAGCAGCGAGTTTCCATGAAAAGCTAGCTTTTATAGATTAACTACACAATCGACCAGTAATGGTTGCCTCAGTTCATATTGAAAATATAATTTAAACCGTAATATCGATACATTAGGAAAATAAAATTGATATTTTTGTGCTTTGTAGTTGCTGTACGGTTGATATATTCTGTAGTAATGTTGAATAACCTTTTTAATAAAGATAAAACTCGAGATATTGTAAAGCAATGCTCTTTTGCAGCCTGCCATTTCAAACACGAATAAATAAACTTTGTGATTTACTATGTAAATTCGAACACGGTAGAAACATAAAAACAACAAACAAAGTTTGAAAAGTAAACATTTCAGATTATTAAATAAAATGAATAACAGTCAAACGCATTAAACAGTGATTAAACAGTCAAACGCATAATAGGTCATAATCAAACAATCCTACAACATTCTTTCTTACGAAATTTTAATTCTAGTAGTTAATGCCTTAATTTTGCATACGACTGTCCGGTCCTACTTGGCGGTTTTGTTCCGGGATGTTTCCCACCGTTAAAAAAAAAAAACACTTTACCTATCCAACATCAAAAGTGCATTCAAAGCTAAAAGCAAGCTTTCCTTTTGCATCTTGGAATGGGAATTTAAACTTTCAATGGTTCTAGTGTAGTAACACCACTTTGGGGCAGTTGTTAGTTTCGCTTTTATTGCTTTATTTTTGTAAGCAGTAGCCAAACTGTGTTGCCTCTTCCTTCAAAGACCAAACTCACCACATGAAACCATTAGAGTAAATTTCATTGATAACAAGGCAAAACGGGGAAAACTTTTCTGCCAAGAGCGCAACCATAGTTGCCGGCACCATTTTCGACAATGTTTAAATAATTAATTGTAATCAAATTGTAGCAAATGCCGGCCGGTGGCAACAGCGCTGTTTGGATGCGCATCGGTCGGTCGACAATTCATAGTATTAGGCAGAAAATGTTCTTCCTCTACTATAGTTTACACAGAAAGCACTAGACTTTCAACCACCAGACCATTCCCATCAATTAAGTACTGATCGTGTGTATGTTAGTGCGAGCTCTACATAGTTCCCCAAAGGAATTTAACGCAAATATAGTGTTGTTGTAGGAAGTTGAACGAGAGCGGCTTTAGAAACCGAATTTAGAGTGGCCTAAGGGAGTGCGCGGCCATCTTTTACGAGATGGAAAGCATTCTTACCAATTTAAAGTTTTTGGTCCACATCATTCACGTCCCTAAAATCCTTTTACTGTTGGGAGGATTTTTCAAGAACCAATTTGTGAAACATCTTCTGTGAACACTTGCCTGCCCACACCATCACGCCGTGCTGAAAACTGCTGCCGGTGAACTGCTGTGTGACGGATAAATATTGAATTAGATTACCTTGTTTGTAGTGGACACGGTCTGAAGGACTTTGAACCACAGGCCGACTAGGATTTAAACCGTCCGCTACACTTCCTTCAAAATACCGGTTGGGTCGTTGGGTACGGCAACAGTAACCAGTTTACCGAAAGGAAACGACTGCACATTTCCTATTATCTGCAGCGAATGGCAACGACCACGTGCTTAGGAAGGTGGACTAATTTGCTAAACTGTTTAAAAAGGATGCTTTTGATCAACAGTATGCGCCACACAGCAAGGGTCACGAAGATGGGCTGGGGCATAAGGACAAAATCTGGCAAAGGAGGAGGCACGCTTTTGGGTAAAATCTAATTTATAATGCTCGACAATGTTCCTATTATTTTGAAACCCTCCGTTATTGTGCCGCTCATCCCCATTTCGGGTTTATCGTACCCGAGGCAGCAAGCATCCGTAATGGAAAAACAGATTTTGCTGACCAGCAGCAGCAGCAGGACGCACTATACAAGCACACAAAACTGTCCTTTCGCAGGGAAAACACATCCGAATGGGCGCAATGCTAAATATTTTAGTAGAAATAATCATTTAAATTAGCCGCACATGCCATTTGCCACGAATGAACTGTAACGGAAAAATGGATAAACTCCGCGGTGACTTCATTTGTAATCCTGTCCACCGTGGATGATTATCCTGTCTCACTCTTGCATAGCATTCATAGCCACTATTATTGCTTTGCAGAGTGTTGTTTTATAATTCTATTAAAGTTCCATACCATCGCTGTGGTCGGTGATGGTTTTAGGGACGGTGTGCATTCACTTCAATACTGTCGTTGCACAGATGGGCAACATAAACCAGTTTTCTTAAAGAAAACCAACCATCATCCATAGTGATCGTTATCGACACAATAGTAAATGGAACAGTTTGCGACTTCGGCGTCATCAACATCGACGTCATTTCTTGTGTTGCCATGGTAGTGGAGAAAGCAGTAGTAAGAGAGGAGGTATCGCAATACGAGGTAAAAGCAAATTTGCACAAATGATTTAAGATGCCTGTGGTCGTCGCCTGCTCCGTGCTCCGTGCACATTGCTTTTCCCCTCGAACTATAAATTTCTCCTCTACTCGTGAATTAGTAAATGTGGTTAATCGACAAACATTGAAAACATTTTCTTTGCATAACTCCGCGGATGGTTTTGAACGCCTAAAGGTATGCAATCGCTTCATTTCTATTTGGGCATCATGTTTTCACTTTTTTTTCGCCGAAGAATCGGTAACTGCACTAAAACATTAAAAGTTTCAGAGTTTAATATAAATTTAGCTTTCTGCAGTATACTTTAAATTAGACCTATTGAAAAAATGTCTTCTCTCAACCCACTTTACTGATTCATTTATGTTGATGGCAAGTGAAAAAATAACCGCCACCAACACAAACATGCCGCGGAACGCGCGCTATCATTTTATCAGTTTGCTCAAGTGTCGTGTTACGATGATTAATAATGGATAGAAAGAAATAACAGTCGATTTTGGGCACAATCGCTAGGTGGCGCATGAAAGAAGCTGATAAATGGTGTGTGTGTGGTATGTGGCCGTTCGTGGACTATAAAACATGCTTATACCATTTCTTACTTTTCCACCACATACACGATGCTGTCGTACGATTGGAAAATATATTGCTTTTAGCGGCACGTCTCCTTTTATTGTCGTGCTTTATTTGTTCGGCACACAGTTAACGTGAGATGAACTGATGTGTAATATGGCTATTCAAAAGCTCACTAAAACCTACCTCTTTGATCTGGGGAAACTTCTTCTTCGTCTCGAGCGATAGATTGCGAAAATCGTTCTGCAGCACCTCGAGGAACTTTTGTGCCGCCTCCGTGTCGGTGGTAGCACTGACGAACGACATTCTGATGCGTGTGAATTGCTCCCTGCGTCCACGTACCAACCGTCCCTATTACCGTCCCCTTTTACGCGCGACGAAACGTTGTAAACGAGTAAATAGCTCCGGGTGTAACTTCCGGTAGGAGATTTTAGTTGCCTCTCAGTATTGCACTTTTACTTGCACTATTGACTTACACCTTACGTAAGGCAGATAGATTCGTTCACTGTTTTGCTGTACACTATTCCTTACTCGGTCTCCTTACTGCCAACACTTCACCGGGGGGAGGTCAACGCTTTGGATTATTTATTATTGTAACGATTATTATTATCCAACCTTGGAGAAGTATGGGTTAACCTTCATCACATGGCAGCATCTTCACCACCTTCACACCTCGACCATGCTAACACATACACGCACACGTTAAAACCACGAAAAGTGTTTCGTTCAACAATTCTTCAACAGGCTACGTAGCTCTACAGTGAACAAACGTTGTTATGACGAACGGAAATGAACAGCCTTTTCGCAGAGACGGATTGATGGTACAATGTATCGTACACACGGCAGGTGCACTTGATCGGCAAATCTTTTCCAATGAGTGCACCGATGACTTGTGCATACGTTGCACACATGAACTCAGATACACAGCATGACCATCGACTGGAGAACAGTCGCGCACGATCCGGAAGCAGCACAAATAAGAACAAATCTCTAGCTACACAAACATACACAATTTTGATTTCAATTCGACATCTAGCACGGAGCTAGGGGATTTTTCACTGCGCGTTGCGCTGATGGTGAATCCTATGTGTACACATCATTCTTTCGTTTCGTTTGCAAAGTTTTTTTCACTGCTGTTTTTTTTTTTGTCCATATTTTGCTATGCTGTCATGTTCGAATGTCAATTTGACAGTACTCCGAACTACCCAAGAAACAAAAAAATAATACATGATTTTTTGAAAGAAAATTTAACACAGCCGTTGGATATTTCTCCCAACAGGGGTAAGTCGAGCGGTACCGGACTTCACACGGCAGGACCGTGTATTGAATCTCATCAGGACCGTTTTCCATTACGCCGGACTGACAATTTATAAATTCGTAAAACTAAATCAAGCAAAGTCTTTGATAGTAATGTTAGCATAGCATAAGAAAAATAAGAAAAAACAGTCAAAAAATCGTGCGAGTACGATTGTACATGTATTTTCACATCAAGTTGAGGATATGCCGAAGCTTTTGCTGTCAACGGTTTCAAAAAGGGTCTAAAATATACAAGATTGGCATTCGAAAATCTTTTTGATATTGATCAAAACGGAATATAATACCTCATATTTCTGAGAGGCTCAGCACAATTATCCCAGCTGGTTTCACCAAAAAAGCAAGCTTAGCGCTGCTGATATTGATTCTGGATGAAACAGTTGATTGGGTACTCGTTTTGCTAAAACAAATTCGGTATCGTTTCTGAAGGGACTGACTGCACCGTTGACGTTTGTCGAATATATAGTAGAAATGTCAAATTATACAACAGCATAAAAAGTCCTATCGTGAGCAGCAGAAATCATTGCGCTTGTTATTACGTGAAAAATAGCAAAATATCAACGTTCCAGTGGGATAGAATCGGTTCCATTCAGTAACAAACCTTTTGCACCATTCCCGTACGGTAGCACAAGTTCGCTAAACGTACTGTGAAGGCCAATTTTAGCGGGCAGCATCCATTTTGATAACACAACCTCGCGCTAGCATGTTTACAGTAAACACACATCAGCACGTAAGTATGCGGATAGGCGAGTGGGTAGGCGGCGTTCGGTACTCCTGTCCCTTTCCTTGCATTTCGGAATTACGCAAATCTGTGCAAGATGCACGTCAGCCACCGTGGGTTGGATAGAGCAGCCATTGGGATTGATTTTCATTTCTGTTTCTTTACAGCAAATACTGTTTCATCTTTCTCAAATTACGCCACGACATAGTAATATTGCCTTCAAGAAACAGCATAGGCACCACCAACAACAACAGCAGCAGCAGCAGCATCATCAGCAGGGAAAGGAAGCAGTATCTCAGCTAGCGCATCAGGACTTTTTGCCACGCTTCAAGCAATCGCTCGTACAGTTTTATACCGATGCGTTTCGAAGTTCGATTGAACCATCTCCTTCGGGAGCTGCAGCTGCGCAAGTGCCAGCGGAGGAACTGTACCGGCTGAAATTACCACGCCGGCTGGAACGAAACCTTCTGAAGCACTTTAGTCAGGTGGAGCTGTTGGGCAGTATAAAAGAAAACACGCCCTGGAGTTTAAACGTTACGCCTAAGGTGAAAAGGGGAAAGCATAATGCAGTTGCCGAGCGTGTGTACTTCAGCGGAGAAGCTGTCCAGAAAATCGTCGGAAGTCTTCTGTCGCCGCATACGAGCTGGAATGTTTCGCAACAACGCGGCTTTAAGACGGTTCGTTCCATAAATGCCGAACTGAAACGCAATCCGGCCCTATACACGAGAATGAAGGATGCATTGGGTAAGCGAATGACAAATATAAATTAAAAGTTGGTTGCTAGATTGAACCATAATCGATTCCCATTGGTTTTTTTTACTGTTCATTTGTAGGAAATCCTGCACCGCCAATCTCGCACAAGTACGACCCGGTGGCATACTCTGCACAAACGATCAGCCCCACTGCACATGGCGAACCCTTGAACAAGCTGCTGGCCGACGATCCGATGCTGTCGGACGAGCAGCGACAGCGGCTGAAGATTGCTTTTGCCGAGGGCTACCTCACTGCGTCCCATCCGGATCAACAGAACCGGTCGAGCAAGGCGATGAAATATTTGAAATTCTTTCAGCAGCTGCTGATTATCGTCGTGTTTATCGGCATTTTCATTAGCATGTTTGCGTCACCGAACGGTTCCGTGTTTAGGTAAGTATCGGTACGAGCTGGCTCGAGTATCGTACATCGGAGGTGATGTCGAGTCAGTTCGACTGACCCAGTGTATGACGTTTGGTTTCTTTAGTAGAATACAAATTGGCAATCAGGTGGAAGTGGACCCCGAGGATATTACCGTAACGTTCGAGGATGTGAAGGGTTGCGACGAAGCAAAGCAGGAACTGAAAGAGGTTGTTGAATTCCTTAAGAACCCGGGCAAGTTTAGTAACCTCGGGGGCAAGCTGCCCAAGGGAGTGCTGTTGGTTGGTCCGCCCGGTACGGGTAAGACGCTGCTTGCTCGTGCCGTTGCCGGTGAGGCAGGTGTGCCATTTTTCCATGCCGCCGGGCCAGAGTTTGACGAAGTGTTGGTAGGCCAGGGAGCTCGACGAGTTCGCGATCTGTTCAGTAAGTAGAGCGGAATATATTCATCTTCGCCGACCGTATGGTTGCAAATTAAAATCATCTTGGCGTGTAACAATATTTGCAGAGGCAGCCAAGGAGCGCGCACCATGTGTTATATTCATCGATGAAATCGATTCCGTCGGTGCAAAGCGCACCAATTCGGTGCTGCATCCGTACGCGAACCAAACGATTAATCAGCTACTGTCCGAGATGGATGGATTCCAGCAGAACGAGGGTGTGATCGTGCTAGGTGCAACGAATCGTCGCGATGATCTGGATCAGGCACTGTTGCGTCCGGGTCGCTTTGACGTGGAAGTAGTCGTACCGACGCCAGATTTCACCGGACGGAAGGAAATTCTTACGTACTATTTGGGAAAAATTCTTAGCCGCGAAATCAACATTGATCAGCTTGCACGGGGGACGACCGGATTTACGGGAGCCGACATTGAGAACATGGTCAATCAGGCAGCATTGCGGTACGCATAAATATTTGCAGTCCAGAAAAGGCCCACAACGATGTTAACCTTATGCTCTCATGTGTGTTTCTCCTTTAGTGCGGCAATCGATGGTGCAGAAACGGTGACGATGAAACATTTGGAAAATGCACGCGACAAGGTACTTATGGGACCGGAACGCAAGTCCCGTCTGCCGGATGAGGAAGCAAACAAAATTACCGCTTACCACGAAGGTGGCCATGCCATAGTTGCTTACTATACAAAGGTGAGGTAGCAGGATACTTTTTTTTTAATGGAGCAATAAGCATAATTCCATCGGTGGTGTGTCGATCGGCAGGAATCCCATCCACTGCACAAGGTAACAATCATGCCACGTGGTCCATCCCTCGGACATACTGCTTACATACCGGAGAAAGAGCGCTACCATGTAACGAAGCAACAGCTACTGGCCATGATGGACACAATGATGGGTGGTCGGGCAGCGGAGGAATTGATTTTCGGAGCAGATAAAATAACATCCGGTAAGTGCTGTTTTGATAAATCTGTATCACAATAGCAAGAAATGAAACTGTATTAGGAGTACAAATAAGTTCGTGAAGTTTGTATTGTCAGCCGTGTATTGGCAATTACGGCAAGGGGAGGGGCGGCCCGGTGGTAGATGCAACAGCGGCGTCAGTCTTCACACGGCAGGACCGGAGTTCAAATCTCATCTGGGCCGTTCCCCCATAGTGAGGACTGACTATCCAACTATGCGGTAACAATAAGTCTAGTAAGTCAGAAATGGCAGGCATGACCTAAGTGGTCGTTAGGCCAACAAAGAAGAAGAAGATATTGGCAATTTACTGACACCCCGACCATGCCTGATCAGGGTAAAGGGATCTTACTGAGGGGACCAGTAGGTAGTGGTATATTTTGAGCGTGAAGATTAGATCAAAGAAAAGATCACAGAGAATATAAAACGATTGTGGAAAAAACGGCCATAGTATGATGATAGTCGTATCCCACTTGTCTCACAGCCCGTATATTGCTGCTTCCGGAATATTATCTGTACCGGACAATGGTGGCTGGTCAGGTTGGTTACTTTTTCAATTGCAATTACATCAAAAACTGAATCGATTGAAGGATCGTGAGGTAAAGAGCCGTTTAATTTTTCATTACGAGGCTCGAAAAATTTGTGAAAAATGAATAAACGATTCACGAACAAATAAGGAATCGTTCCCAAAAAAAAACAACAAACTACGAACTAATCTGTTCTCCTATTCTTCTTTTGTTGTGTAAGTAATGTTTGTCAACCGAGCACACTCGGGAGAAGGTGCCTTTTCACGGCTTGGAAAAGGAAATGTCTCCCCAACCAATGTGAATTGTATATTAATTGTAAATTAGCCTAAGCTATGCGGCCAGCCGGTACTAAAGGAATAAAAAAAAAGTAATGTTTGTACTTTTGCGAATCCTTTCCACAGGAGCTAGCAGTGACCTGAAGCAAGCCACTTCGATTGCGGCCCACATGGTCAAGGAGTGGGGTATGTCGGAACGCGTTGGTTTGCGCACTATCGAAGGCCCGAAAGGTTTCGGACAGAACGAGGTTCTTTCACCGTCGACGATCGAGAGCGTTGATAACGAGATCAAGAAGCTGCTAAACGAAAGCTACGAACGCGCAAAGGCGATTCTGAAGCAGCACGCCAAGGAGCATAAGGCGTTGGCGGAAGCACTGCTCAAGTACGAAACATTGGACGCTGAGGACATCAAAGCGATCATGGGCGGGGAAAAGCTGGCGGCTGAAGAGAACTAATGGCGCGGTAGTAGTATTTGTTGGAAAGACGTGGGCGAACATAAGCACGGTGTGTTGATGGAAGCCCACGACGTACACGCTCATGAACATGCTTAGCTGACACTGCGTTCTACTGATGGGAGAAATGTGTGTGTGTGTACAAATAGAATTCAAATCAAACACACACACACACACACACACGTAAACGATCTTACGCAGTAAATTGCAGTTAGGCATGCCGCCAGTTTTTAAGCAAATTTCACTCTACTCCCAGTATGTTTTCCATGCGGAATTAAAAAACCGGAAACCTCTTCCTAATATTCCCTTACCCGAACAGTTATTCACATACACTTGATGATAGTTTTGGTTCGACTGGACAGCACATGAACAAGAAACAACAAGCAAACAAGATCTTGAACGAAAATGATAAATCACAAGTTATCGATCGAACGTGAGGTTAGAAACGTTTAATTATAAAGAAGATATATACAAGCGTGTATATATATATACATATAACATCTTAGGTTGCACGCTTAATCAGAAACATTTGAAGGATCATAACAACAATGCCAGGAAACGTCGTACGCGAAACAAAACAACCGAATATGTTACAGTTGGAAAATGAGCGCATGAAGGACACGCGTTTATGCATTGCTTTAGGAATGAAAATAAAGTACTGTTATCAATATTAAGACACTGCATCGAGATGTTATTTGTTCACGAACGCAATCATTCTTATAAGAAGTAGTTTTATACGATAAAAGAGAATTCAAAAACGGAAAGTTACTCGTGACCAAAAAATCTAGGAGAAAATAACCATCCTCCTCCGTTACTAGGAAGTGGACATGGTCATAGACATGGTCGGGTTGGTGCTTTGTTACGTAGTAGAAGCTTACCAACGAAGGGAGCAGGTCGCTCAAATTCTCAGGTTGAAGATTAATAACTCTGCTAACAAAAATCAAATTTACGCAGAGGTGATTGCACCTTTGGAGTCGTACAAAACTTCGTCAATCTGGTGTCAAAAGAAAATACCGGCAACAACCTAGATGTTGAGATAAGTGGGAAGGTGGTGTCTGCTAACCGGTCATATCACAGTCTGAAATCTTTCCTTTGAAAACACCTGTTGCTGTAGACAAAACTGCAACTATATGAAACGTCCTACTACTCATGGGCATCGAATTAGCTTAGTCAGATGCCAATGGACTGGTCATGCCATAACAATGGCGTCCGACGTCTTTTTCTATAAATTCTTACTACACTGTCCATATCTTCTCGGGACTGCTGTGAGAGGTTCAGAGGACTGTTGCCCATACTCTGTTCAAGGAATAAGTACATGCTCCATTACATACATGCTTCTCTGTTCAAGTCCAATTTCACCTCTTGCAGAGCGCCAACATGTTGCATCCCATATTTGTGTTAGAATGCACGGGTTAGTCACAATCGCTTTGGCGAAGCGAGCAGTGTTCCACGTACTTGAGAGAATTGGAAAGTTCAGATAGCTGGGTTTTCTGACCGTTTTTTAAGTAGTTCGATGCTACGAATAGCAATGAATGGCATACACATTGTACTGCATTTATGCATAGTTTGCAAGTTTATTTCTGCATCACGTAGGTTTTACTGTGAATCACGCTTTTCAACAATACAATCTGATAGTTGCTGTTCTCGTTCGACGAGTCCATCATCAAGATCTCGCGTACCTTCAGTGCCGCAGCTAGGGTTACTCTTGTCCTTGCTGCATTCTTCGTAAGATTTTTCGGAATCCTTCACCAGTGTGCCCACATCCTTCGCTAGGGAGTTGAAGCACTCCTTGATCTGGACGGGTTACATGACGGGATCGTTAATCGTAGCCAACAGCCAAAAGATGCACAATCTGTAAGGCTTACCTTGGAATATTTTGAGATAGAGCCGACCAGTTCGATTGTCGGATTCATGAGACGTTCCTGAAGGCGGGCCAATATGAACGACTTCAAGTAATTATCCTTCGTGCCAACCTTCATGATGTTTTTCAGCAACGTGTGCACCTGACGGTAGGTATTTATAGGAGATTCTTCGCCACCTGCAACGAGTATTACACCTTGCTGATATTAAAGTTACTCCGTTCTTCTTTCTTGTCCTAACGACCTCTTGGTCATGCCTGCCATTTCTGGCTTACTAGACTAATTGATACCGCATAGTTGGTTAGTCAATCCTCACTATGGGGGAACGGCCCAGATGAGACTTGAACCCCGGTCCTGCCGTGTGAAGACCGGCGCCGCTGTCGCATCACCACCGGGCCGCCCCGTAGTTCGATGTTACGAATAGCAATGAATGGCATACACATTGTACTGCATTTATGCATAGTTTGCAAGTTTATTTCTGCATCACGTAGGTTTTACTGTGAATCACGCTTTTCAACAATACAATCTGATAGTTGCTGTTCTCGTTCGACGAGTCCATCATCAAGATCTCGCGTACCTTCAGTGCCGCAGCTAGGGTTACTCTTGTCCTTGCTGCATTCTTCGTAAGATTTTTCGGAATCCTTCACCAGTGTGCCCACATCCTTCGCTAGGGAGTTGAAGCACTCCTTGATCTGGACGGGTTACATGACGGGATCGTTAATCGTAGCCAACAGCCAAAAGATGCACAATCTGTAAGGCTTACCTTGGAATATTTTGAGATAGAGCCGACCAGTTCGATTGTCGGATTCATGAGACGTTCCTGAAGGCGGGCCAATATGAACGACTTCAAGTAATTATCCTTCGTGCCAACCTTCATGATGTTTTTCAGCAACGTGTGCACCTGACGGTAGGTATTTATAGGAGATTCTTCGCCACCTGCAACGAGTATTACACCTTGCTGATATTAAAGTTACTCCGGCGTTACTGTAACGGAATTTACCTTCCGCACCGCTTTCTCCGCCGGCTTCACCTGCTTCACCGGCTTCACCTGCTTCGCCGGCTTCGCCTTCTTCACCGGCTTGGCCTTCTTCACCGGCTTGGCCTTCTTCACCGGCTTCACCTTCTTCGCCACTGGCATCTGCACTACCATCTTCCTGTGCTTCATCACCAGTACCGTCGGCATGATCTTCTTCCGACGAAGATTCTAACTCGCCAGTGTCACCTTCTGATTCACTACCCTCTGTACCAGCATCAGTACCGGTTTCTGATGTATCGTCTTCCTGGGAGTAGTCATCGGAGGTGCCTAAAACAAAAAGGACGAATAAAAGTACAAATGACCTATCAAACACAAAACGTTTCCTTCTTACCTTCGCTCAGCTCGGTGGATGATTCTTGATCCGTAGTCTCATCGGACGGACGTGCGGATACGATCAGCGCAAGGCAAAGCACGCTGGCTAATAGGAGTAGACACTTCATCGTTTATTCACCTGTGAACTGTGGGAAAACAAATTCTACTGATGATCTTTACTTTACGACCGCATTGCTTTTATACGGGAAACGATCGTACGATCATCACATATACGTAGAGTATTTATACAGCTTTTGTTGGTTCTGCTCGTACAAATAGAATCTGCTTTACTGAGAGCAAGTAGAGGAAAAAAATGCTTGATAAATAGTGATAGAATTAGATAAATAGATAAATTGTGCAATAGAACGTAGGATTTGCTTTTGCTATTCAAACATACGCAGAATCATAAATACATTGTTTCATGTAGTAAAAATGAAACAAACATGAGAAGTTTTTAATTCCCCAAACAAAGTGTACATAAATACCAAGCTATTATCTACCCAAATTACGTTCCGAAAATTCATCGAACCACAATCAGTTTGATCGAGACAGCCGTCCTTCAAGATCAAGATCGACGAACAAAAACTAATATAAACCGAAGCAAACTTTGTTGCGTGGATTGGGGAAAAGATTTTCTCCTTGTTAACGGGCTTATATCGAGTACGAAATGCCGACGTATCCTCGACCCGCAAAGATCACAGGATCAAAAGGACCGGCTAAGAAGAAACGATCGAAAAGCATTACGTCCTTCCTCATCAGCGGATCTTATAAAAGATTTGGTTGAACCTGCATAGAAATACTTAGAGCAACCATTTGAGGCTTAACGTGGGAGAATACTTACGCAGGGGTAATCGTTTAATTCTTTAAACATTTCTATACCTTCTTATTGTCATCGATCGCTGCCTACAAGATCCTGTCCCGAATACTCTTCTGCAGACTTGCGCCCCTTGCTACAGATTTCGTCGGGAGCTACCAAGCTGGATTTATTGGAGGGAAATCCACTACCGACCAAATCTTCACTCTACGGCAGATCCTCCAGAAGTGCCGGGAGCACCAGATCCCCACGCACCACCTGTTCATCGACTTTAAGGCAGCCTACGACACCATAGATCTTACCGAGCTATGGTACATCATGCGGCAGTACGGTTTCCCTGCGAAGCTACCATGGACGGTGTGCAGTGCAAGGTGAGAGTGTCGAACATGCTGTCGGAATCGTTCGAATCTCATAGGGGACTGAGGCAAGGGGACGGACTCTCCTGTTTACTGCTCAACATCGCTCTGGAAGGTGTCATGCGAAGTGTGGGTTTCGACATCAAAGGTACTATTTTCACCCGGTCTCTCCAATTCCTTGGCTTCGCGGATGACATCGACATCATCGGGCGAACATCTGCGGCGGTGTGCGAAGCGTACACCCGACTGAAACGCGAGGCCGATAGGATTGGATTGAGGATCAATGCGACGAAGACAAAGTACCTGCTTGCCGGAGGCTCTGACCGTGATAGAGCACGACTCGGAAGCAGAGTGTTAGTTGACGGCGACGATCTTGAGGTAGTAGAGGAGTTCTGCTACCTTGGCACGATCGTAACTTCGGACAACAACGTAAGCAGCGAAATCCGAAGGCGCATTGTTCAGGGGAATCGTGCCTACTACGGACTCCACAAACTCCTGAGATCCAGAAGACTCCAACAACGCACGAAATGCGCCATGTATCGTACACTGATACGGCCGGTAGTCCTCTACAGGCACGAGTCCTGGACTATGCTGGCAGAGGACGCCAATGCACTCGCCATTTTCGAACGGCGGGTGCTACGGACTATCTTTGGCGGTGTGTGCGAGCAGGGTTTGTGGAGAAGGAGAATGAACCACGAGCTAGCTGAGGTGTTTGGCGATGCAGACCTCCTGACGGTCGTCAAAGCCGGAAGGATACTCGTCAGCGACCCGTTCGGCACGAGGCGTAGAGGAGCACAGCGAGCTCGTTGGCTGGATCAAGTGGAGTCAAACCTGAGGGATATCGGATGCAGCCTGGGATGGAGGAGTGCAGCCATGGACCGAGTTTCCTGGAAACGGATTGGACACCAGGCCATGTCTATTAGACGTGCTCCCTAGGAGCAGACCACGAAAGAAGAAGATTGTCATCGATTATCTATCATAGAATTTTAAAAATAATATTTTTTAAACTAAAACATTTAGCTAAAGCAAGAGTATTGCTTAATTTCTTCTACAATATTTAGGCATAAAAATGTACTTTGAAACGCCGAGAAAAAAAGGCATTAAGGTAAGCGAAAACGATCGCGCAAACTCCTTAAACGTGTAGAAGCAGTGAACAGGATGTACAAACGAATGGATGGTTCAGTTTTATTACATTACATTGTTACAAATTTCCTACAGATATAAAAATACAGCCACTTAGCGGGAGGGTCAATGACAATGACGATGACAATGTCGTACATACATAAATAATCACCTAAATGTCTACAGCGAAGGAAATACTTTTGCGTTATTCGGTTGACCGTTTTGCACAGTTTAAAATTGCTTTACGCACCTTTTTGTCCCTATCTTTCTGCACAGCTAAACGATAATTACAGCAAGTCTTATGAATTTAGCACATTCCTATACGATTGCCCGAAAGCAGCAGGTCCAGCACGTACTGGTGGTTGTAGTTTCGTTTCACACGATGCGAGTTGATACGCGTGTGTTTGACTCTTACATTGGTACAGACGTAGTTGCGTTAGAAGTAGAAGCAAATATAATACTAGCAGCTAGCTAAAACACTTTATCCTTCCACATTATTACACGGTGGACATTCGTTATAATGATCGTAATGGGTTAAAAAAGATCAAATAATACACATCATTTTCGTCTAAATTAATACTAATTTTCACTTTGATCGTAGGCTATCCGATTTACTGCCGGGGTTTACGTACTAGCCACGGGGGGCTTTTAAGGGCTGTACACTTATTTTGTGCATTCTATTAAAACATGTTTACGATCATTGGTAGCGATGATTTGCATCATCTTCCGGTGCTTTTTTTTCCGAATTTGGCGTGTTGAGTAGTGATAAGGCACGTCTGTTTACTAATTTAGTGCTTTGATCCCGTTGCTCGTCGTTTGCCTAACGTTCGTTAAATTTATTAGCATAGAAAACGTCGAAAAATAACCAAAACTAGCAGCCATCCTGCATAGCACCCAGCAGTTTTTTGTGTGACCACCATTACTATAGCCTTAGATCAGTCGGTTTTGCTTTAAGTAGTGTATCAGCAGTGAGTGGATGAATTTGTACTGCGCTAACGATGGTATGATACTGTCCCGCTGTTGTCGTAATTGTCCTATCAAACGCGGTATGTCAATGTCCTGTAAAGTGAAGATATAACATAGAACGATTAGCTCATCACATCCATACTTTAGCCATCACAACCTCCGTACCTGATTGTGGTCCAGTGTATACAGCAAAAGGTCCGCTACCAGTGTTACTCCCGTGCGGCCTCCACCTTCATTGCAGTGTATCAGCACCGGCGGGTTGGTATTGTGCGATGGTGGAACCTCCGCAATCGATGCCAGGCGTACGGAGTTTAATTCTTCCAAAAATCCTGTATTTGAAAACATACACAATTTAGTACGGTGTCAGATCGTTATGCAGCAAGCAGGGTTACGTACCCAAAAAATGTCCAACATCTCCTGGGCAGTTTTGATCGGCCCACTCCGTGTACGATATGTGCCATACGGATCGATAACGACGGCTTTGTGTGTGATAGACGCGCAATTTGCTCGTTGTGCAGCGATCTGTCTCCTGCGAAAACTCACGCCATACTTGATACTGGAAATGGGATAAGGAATGAAAATAGGTAACGGTTCGTATTACCGATGCCGATGCTCTTGCCCATTTAGGCTAATAGCAAGGGCAATAAGACTTACCTGCCCATACTCCAAACACCGTTCACTTGTCTGTGGGATATAGTTAAGCTCTTTGGATAGTTGTACCAGTAAATAGACGTCGGCTTCCCAAACGCATTGCCAGAAAATGTGTGTCGTTAGTGTGTCGTTCGGGCTTTCGGCGACAATGTAGAACCGTTGCTTGTTGCCAACTGTGCTCTAGGGGAATAGGAATGAAAATGTTAGTTGAAAAAACACATTGGGTATGGGAATTGAATTAAATTTCGGAAAAGAAAATGCTAAAGCGATGGGCGCATTTATGGCTATAAGACAGTATGGCTAGAGATCGAATCCATCAGCCATCGTTTGGTCCGATTTGACGCATAACATGGAGCTTTATCCAATTTTAGTGCAATAATTTAACTTTAGTGAACTTGTCCCTTAAAAATCCCGATATACATTTCGATAGTCAAACTAAAACTTCACCTCAAGTGTGTCTAGTGCAATGAAGTGATCTGTGCGGCCATTGGAGACAGCATCGATATAGAAAAGCACAGGATTATCTTTTTATCCTTAAAGCTATTTCTGAGCAATACGGGCAGGCCGTTCTATATGAATAAAAACAAAAGCTATTTCTGCTTAGTTTGTACTTCCACATCCCAGCTGTCGTTGCTTGGGACCATTCCGTAAAGATTTTTAGCATCTTAAGCTATCCCGGTTTATACTTACTGTTATGTGAGAAGCATTCACGTAACCCATACGATTATCCCGTGTCGGCGTTAACCTCACACGATTGTTATCGTACGGTAGGAAGGATGAATCGAAGTTTTTATTTTTATTGTCCTCCGCCAGGGCACAGCTATAGACGGCGCTTTCACTACGTTTGGGGATGCGCTCAAACTCACAGTACAGCTGGGGATCTGCCAATTTCGATTCCAAAAGCGAGCACTAAAAGAGAGTGGACAACACAAATTCAATTCTGTTCTAAGGAAACGCGCTAATGCAACCAAAACATACCAATTTCTCTTTGCTGATATTTGCCGGCAGTGGCTGCAGTCTAGGTAATCCCGTGGACCAACGATGCCGAAGCTGGCCGCCATTCGCTCCCTCGTTCATGGAAGAGTTTGCGCTTCCACCACTTCCACTGCCTTCCACATGCGGCTCGACCGTGCCTTTCTTTTTGCGATCCTTCTCCCGACCGAGCGTTGCACTTTTCTGCTTGTCCGCGGAGTTTTTCGACCGGCCGCCGAGAATTTCCCAGATGCGCTTCCGCTTCGTCTCTTTGACGGATGAGGACGTGGCGGAGGTGTTGTTGGTGGCCGTGCTGTTGTTGTTGGTGTGGGTAGTGTTTCGACTAGCGGTACTGCCACCGCTGCCACCGAGATTGGTCGAGCCTGTAATCGAACTGATCCCGGAATCGTTGTGCCCGTTGCGAACGCTACCACTTTGGACCGTTTCATTGAGCGTGTAGTTGGAGAATTGCGATGCATCGAGCACGTTATTGGATGAGTGTGAGCGATTTATAGCCGATGTCGGTTCCTTCAACGCGGATGCGGTTCCTCTCGATGCCGTAGTTGCTGTCGTGGCGGTGGAACTGTTGAGCTGAGCGTCTATACTTCCGGAATGACTGTTGGTTTGTTGATTTGGCACTTCGGCTGCTGTCGGGGCCGGTGGACCCATTGTTGTGCTTGATCCTCCCACATCGGAAGCTCGCTGATGCAACAATTGCGGACGACCACCTGTTGGCTGTTCTTGTATTTGTTGCTGTTTTGATGGTTTGTGCTGTAGCTGTTGCTGCGGCTGTTGAGCCTGGGACTGAATGTTAAACATGGCACCATCTAGCGCACTGACCGGTGCACTAGTGCTAGTGGGCGTTTGCGGTTGTGGTGGAGTAGGGGGCATTGGTCGCATCGTCGGTTGATGCTGCACTCCCGGAGCTGATTGGACGCTTGCTGTACGGTTGCGTATCTCCCCGAGCGCGTCGTTGTCATCCTTCCAGGGTAGTGGGACGTTTTCGTAAATCGGCTCGATCGACCCGTTGATATGTTGAGATGATCGATTGAGGTGTGTTTTTGGTGCCAGTCCTATATGACCGTTAGCAGTAGTGTGGTAGGACGGACTGCCGCCATCGCCACCGGGCGTGTTTCCGCTAGTTAGCAAAATGTGCTCCATGCCGCCTGGCACGTAATAATATACATTGCCAGGAGCCGCTTGATTTGCGGCCGATATTAGGCCAGCTTTCGTCGAGGTTAGATTTTCCATAAAGTTTAAATTTTCGTACGTTCCGTGCGGTAGCATTGTTTGAGAGTGATGCAACTGCGCATGAGGATTGCCAGCAGTTGTCAAACCGGGATAGCAAACTTGACCACCGCTCTGAGATAGATGAGCAATTTGGAGCTGATGGTGTGGAAGGTGCGCCGCATGATGATGGTGGTTCATCAGGGGACGAGTTGACACCAGATCGGGACTAGAACCGGACACCTGGGCACTGCGCAGACCGAGCAGGGCACGATGCGAAGCTAGATCGGGCGTGGACGTTGAACTGAGTCGATTGGCGGGATACGGTGGCGGTGGCTTTACCAGGCGCATCATTTTAAATCGATGAGTTAACCCATAATCGGACGCATCCGAGTAGTGTGGTCCTATTATGTGCGTCGTTGTATGATGCGTTACATCCGGATACGGTTGCTGGTGGACTTGTTGGGCGGCTGATTGTTGCTGTTGCTGCTGCTGCTGCTGCAAATGCTGTCCATAATAGGATACATCTGGTTGGCTACCAGTGATTCCGTACTCGAGATGATGTCCTGCCGGAGCTACCTGTTGCTGGTGCTGTTGTTCTTGAGCAGCGAGCATCTGTGAGGCGGACAGATGCAATAAATTCCCGTTCACCAACCGCACATCGTTACTGCTGGAGCGGTACTTCTGTTGAATAGCTGTCTCGTAGTCTGGCGCTGGACGGTAAGTCGGTAGGAGCGCCTTTAGACGGTCCCGATCGGGTGTCAGGTTGTTGTTGCTTAAATCCAAACAAGACGAACTTTGGGCACGATTTATGAGCGACGCATTCGAACCGACAGGGTTCAAACCCCAACTGGAACCCATCTGATTCGAATACTCCAATGGCACCGTGGTGGTAGAGGTCGAGTTGAGGTTAATATCGAGCCCGGAGGAACGCGACGATTGCATCATGTTGCCCGGATTGAGGTTGTTGAGATTATTGATGCTTCCACCAACACCGGTCGCAATTGTAATATTGCTAGAGGATAAGTGACCACCTACACCACCACCGCCACCGCCACCGCCTGGCTGCGTGTCTACCAGTGCATGCTGCTGATGGGCAGCGTTGTTCCACATGCTGGACGAGTGCGATGCCAGCTCGTGAGTGCTTGACCAATTCGTCGTCCCCATCGAACCCTGGTATGGCGGTTGAGATCCTCCCGGTAATGGACTAGGTTGATGCTGCTGCTGCGCGTGCATGTACTGTTGTTCACTTAACAGGTCATCCCGACTGTCGTTCAAATTGTCACCCATGTTTTGGAACAGATTCAAGTTCATCTGGCTCGCCTGCGTCTGATTTTGCTCGTACGTCACGAAGAACCGATGCTGCAATGCACACAGCTTCCAGATGTAGCGACCGGTGGCCACGTCTGCTACCGTAAATCCGGCACTTTCCCGCGGTACCGTACACTCAATGTTGAACGCACGTTTGTGGTTTACCACGTTCTTAATATCGCGCCATGGGTAAAACTTGTTTGTTTCGCTTGCCACAATGATGCCCGACACTGAGATTCCCAGCATTACCTCCAGCCCGGTTTCGTTCTTTGCAGTGAACGTTTCCTGCCCATAACCGTCCAACTGCTGACAGGCGGATATGTACAGACTTTCTGCGTCACCCTGCGTCACGTTGTGCAGTTCATGTGCTTGCTGGATTACCTGCTCGGTTAGAGCTTCCAGCAGATTGTCGTGAACCATTTCATGTGGAAAGGATAGGAGGGTCTTCAGGTACTCCACCGTATGCCGATCCTGATGATTACCGTACTCTGCCTGACGACTGTAGTTGGCCAGAATGACTGCCTGCCGGGGATCACAGTTGATGCGACCTTCCACAACGTCGTGCTTCAGTTGCAAGAAGTAGTAGTTCCGCGTACCCTCGTCCTGTATCAAACTGACGCCCGATAGTACGTAGTACATCACGCGCAGATGCAGTATCTTTGAATTGGCCGAATGTTTCTCCAGTTGGCGGCTGAGTGGACGCTCCAGATCAACCCATCGCATCTCGTCGGTCGTGCCCTTGACCACATACCGGAGTCCAAAGAATTCCGGCTGCTGGATCGATATTCTTTGGCACACATTCTCCAAACATTCTTGGCCAGTGCTTTCCGAGCTTAGCGTACAGTCGATCTTGGTTGATGAATCTAAAACAAAAAGGTACAAACAGTGAAGAAAAGATGATAAAAGATTATGCAATATTTTCGTTAAATTTTAGCTTATAATAAACTAACAACTATAAATAAGCAAATGTACAAACATTGATTATGTTAAGAAATTAAAACGTATATCCTACATCCATTGCGATGTAACACTGTCATCATCAATCTTGCAATCGTGTAGTAAGGGTGCCCGTAAACGCACGAGTTATACATACAAAGAACAACGATCGTAACTTGCCGCCGCTTGTCTGTGTATGCTTAGCCTTGCTATCATGACGATGTCATTCATTTTGTTAAATTATAAGCAAGTGATCAATTGTTGATAGGCGTTTGGCCTTATCGGAAAGAGAATTATAGCGAATATAAACTTGACCTATAATTATTTAAACATTTCCAAAAAATAGTATCGATAACATTCGGTTACTCTAATCATAAATCCAATCATTCTAATCATTTCTTGATTGACGATCTTTGAGATGTGTTTTGGACATAAACAAAGGAAAACAAAAGCATTATTGTTTAGCAGGAATTCTTGTTTTGTCGTGTGTGTACAATATGGTCATCTACAAATGCCCACTGAAAAGCTAACATATAAATCACTCAGATATTGGATGGAGGGGTTCTTCCATCGAACATAGCAGCAAATTCACCACCAACAGGTAAGTAATGACAACTTTGCTGACTCACAGTAAGCAACAGACGCAGCTGGCAATATAATGCTGGCAATTCCTTGCTTGAGAGTTACTGTTTAGTCTCGAACTACGTTCAAGGGCAACCTTGCCGACATGATCGGCGTTGCGGCTGATGGGCACAATACCAACAATTAAGGACTGATTGTTTAACCGCCCCAAGTACGTGCGTTTGATGGACACAGACAGCTTTATGCGTTGTGCTCGGGGGATGGGCTTATCCAGTCACACCAACAAAACAGTCACCCAGTTTTACCGTTGAGGAATGGAATGTGATCAAAACAACGACCAGTTGCTTATCGTCGGAAGCATTCGAGCTTTTCCATCACGCTTCCTGCTAGACGCATAGGTTCTGACGTTTGTCGGCCACTTTCGGTTAACTTCCGCGCCCTTGTGGTACGTGTTTTACGTGGACGATTTTCGACCACACAGTTGGCCACACACCTCCACGTGCACATTTTTAGACCGCAGTACCGTTCGTTTCTATTTACCGACGAGGCTAACCGGCACACACCGAATTGGCCCCCTTTTATGGAGCATACGGCTTCCCGGAGAGCGCGAGAGCTTATCGGCGGAAAGCACATTTTCCACCCGAAAAGCCATTTTTCACGGCGCATTTACTAAACACCGACCACGAAACGGTATTAGTGGTGTTTTGGGAACGGCTCCGTTTAAAAGCTCGCATTAGTGTTTGTAGGGCGCGCATACTCCCTCTCACTGATGCGTTCCTTACTTATCGCCCATTTAACCACACACTTTTTCTTCTTCCTCTAAGCGCGGCTGTGCTTATGACAAATTAGTGACTATGACCATGCTCTCTTATCACCGCATTCCATACCTCACAAACGTACACACAGTTCAATGCAGAAACAAACACAGACAGGCAGGCCAGGAATGTAACAGGCAGGTTGTAAATTTGAATAATCTCCCGCGACAAGGGTGTGTGCCTTCCGCCAACATCGTACGAGACAGTATCTTATTTGTTTCCACCCTACTACTTGATATGCAGCCGAGACGTTGTACACGAACAATCTACAATATTTGAGGTAAATACAATCTGTTCTTATTTTACGCTAATCAGGTTCAACCCGTAGGTTGTGGAGCAGGAATTCCGCCGTGCAAACAAAACTGCTTAACGGAGCTGTAGATCTCAAGGGCATCAGGCAGGAAAGATCGCTTCACACTATTACTAGATTTTTGGCTTTAGTGGCTAACACACTTACTTAAAATGGTAACGACTAACTGGAGCATGGTGTGGTTTTTGCTTTTTCCGCACGTATCGAGAAACACTATTCCAAAAGCTCGTTCTTCACCCACTCACTAAACACACATCCGCGAAGATCACGTTGAACGATCTCGCGGTACGCAAATTAAACTGATCAAGTTCACTGGATGTAGCAGTTCCAATAGGAATTAGCGTTCCTTCAATCGTAATGACATCATCGTCGAATGGCTGCAAGTATACCACACGGAGCAGCCGATCATTAACATCCTCGGCATATACGGTTTTGACGACGCCGTCCAGAGTAGTAACAGCGTTTGACGCGGATTCCGGTCCGACTACAGCACGTTCCACGTGCGAATTATTCACCGATGGGCGGATGTAACGCGTACCAAACCGCCACCAACAACTACCACGAAATGAACGTCCAACTGACGGCACGCTATACGCCACTTGACTTGCCAATCGGGCAACCAACAACAACAGTATCTTGTGAGGAAGATACGCGCCTGGGAAGCGAAAGAAATCCACCCACCCACCGGCGGCCCAATGGTTACAGTAGTGTTGGTGATGGATAGTGAGAAACGGAAACAGAAATACACCGTTTACACCACGCGGAAGCTTCTGATCGGCCGTAGTTCTCTCTAGTGGTCTGCTGAAGCTGAACTAACCGTTATCACGCACATTCACGAAGCGAAGCTAAGGCTCCGCTACCGCGCCACACCGATGTACTCAATCACGGCACGGGCTCCGATGTGCGGGCGTCACAGATGCGACGACGGTGAACTGATAAGTTTTAGGAATTGAAACAACAAACATTGTTTTACGAAGGAGCGCGATATCTTATCTTTGGATAAAGAGAGTACATAAATTACAAATTATGTAGGACAAAAAAAAGAAACTGGAAATTAAGTAGTAAGTTTTTACAATTTGGATTCACAAACACTAGATGATATCGGTTTGGTGTTGTTATTGTGAATAGAGATGATTATGTGTTGCTGTCCAAAGCGCCCAACTATTTGTAGCCGAAAAAGTCAACTTGGGTATATGGGCCAAATAAGAATGAAGAATAAACGTTTTCCAACGACCTAAAAAAACTTCCCTTTCCCCTATCGGCAGAAGCCCTAAATGTGAAGAGCAAAGTTCAAATAATATACAAAACGAAGCAAGTAAAACTACGTTTCCTAAAATATGTGTTTACCTATATATGTATTGTACTTTGTCTTATTTTGGAAAAGTTTACCAATATGTGAATATTCATCATTGCAGTATTTGTTTGTTTAAAGTTAAATTCAAATAATGAGAAGTGCTGAGAAGTAACGTTCAGTAATGTGACAAACTTTTCAATCCTTCCGATATCTCCTTTCCGGCAGGTTAATTCCTTAATTCCTCTCGCAATCCTATGAAATCATTGTGGCTCAGATGCGTGGTTGTGCATATTTGGCATTGTCATAGGTGCTACCCGATTGAAGGTGCATTCTCAGGGTGCCGTGCGGAATCGTTGTGAATTTAGTCCATCGAATGCGTTTGTCGTCACGCATTCCACACACATACAATCATTCCCTAAGGCAGGCGCAAAGTACGTATCTTGCGTCCTAGCAAAAGGTACGCCACAGTGAGAAGTATTACATTTCTTATCAACTCTCCCCCGTTTACGGCGAAGCACCATGGTGAAGACCATCAATATCGAGCTCAGAAAAGACGGCGACGATGAAGACGTACGACTTAAGGTATCTGCCGACTCTATCTCGGGGCAGTGTGTATAGCCTTGCTGTGTTCGTATGCGCCACCTGAGCAGAAGTTGTTTTTTCCTTCTTTTTTTTACCAAGCGTAGGTGTCACTGGCATTGGGATGTCAAGGGGTGGCCGAGCAGCAGTACTGTTGGGCCACCACTTGATGCTAAAAGTGGTCACCAAGAAAGTTTGCCTTTTCTGTCCATTGAACTGGCGGCGATAAAATTGAATTAATATGCCCCCATGGACAGAATGAATGATTGAACTCGATTCCCAGTGTTCATCAATGCGAAGTCTGTCATGCCGCATGACTCACAACAATTGGAAACAAAATGAAATTTATACTGATTTTCTTATATTTTATAGTTATACACTTTTAAAACCCAGTGTAAAAATGATTTTACCTAATTTAATGATATGTAAATAACTCAAAAACGGGTCAAGAGCGTTTGTTTCTCAGCCGACTAACTAAGAATTTTATCGCCCACCTCTAAGCAAGCTTCCAGCTTCGTGCAATGCGTACTGTTATCAACTGTGTCCAATCAAACAAACGGCCTAGCGAAAGGGAATGCTTTGATAACGGTGGATGAATGTCAACGTAGAGATAGATGGTCGAGTTCTTTAAGATACCGGTCGATGTAAATATTTGCTCGTGTTTTTGTGTACCACATTTGCGAAACCGTTGGGAAGATGGTCTAATCATTTCGCATTCTTTGTCTGCCACTTGTCGTTTCGTCGTTTCGGGAGTGTTAATCTAGCGAATCTTGTCACTGTGCCTGTGACACGAATGTCTTCGTCAAATTACGCGCTAAATTTTGTTACAGCGCGGAGATTGTTGTGCAATTTGTCTGCAGACAAAAAACGTGTACGTCTTATCTGGCACAGGTTAAAACAATATTGTATTCTCATGCGGAAAGTGACTTTGGGACATGGAATCTGTCCAAAACAGACGAAATCCTTTTATCGACATCCTATAGAAAAAATACCCAGAAGGATTTTGATGTCTTATGTGTGACGGTCTCCTCACGACAGGACCGTGGTTCGAATCCCGTCCGGGGACCGCCTTCCCGTACGCAGTACTAACTGTCTAGCTACGGGTAAAACTAAGTCACAGACTAGTAATAGCAGGCCAAGACCTCACGAGGTTGTAGTGCCAAGGAAGAAGATGTGTGGAAGGACAATGGTAAATTTTGAGATATTAAACTATTCACTCATAAATGATAAATATAGAGACCTGTTTTCTCTCTGGAATCATTACCAACCATTTATGGCTTCATTGGCTTCATTCTAATACGAAAGTCCATTTAACGTGATTTCATTAGACGTTTTAAAAACTTTATCACACTCGCCAGTGGTTCAATGAAGTTGTTAACATTAGGCTTGGAAAATTGTATGTAAAGTTTTTGATACCCGCCAGTTTCAAATAATTGATCTACATGTTGTTTAATGTATATAGAAAAGGATCGACATCTTATCCAAAGACTTCCTATCATGAATGAAAATTATTTAGCGACTGCAAAAATTAATTTCAAATTAGTAACCTTTTTTATGGAGCAAATTTAGTACCCAGCTATTTAATATTACATTTACGAAGATAGGGCCGGGGGGCGGCCCGGTGGTGATGCGACAGCGGCGCCGGTCTTCACACGGCAGGACCGGGGTTCAAGTCTCATCTGGGCCGTTCCCCCATAGTGAGGATTGACTAACCAACTATGCGGTATCAATAATTAGTCTAGTAAGCCAGAAATGGCAGGCATGACCTAAGTAAGTGGTCGTTAGGCCAACAAAGAAGAAGACGAAGATATGTTTAGTTTTAGCACTACAACCTTGCGTGGTTGTACATTGATTATATAGAATAGTTAGTCCTGGAGTCCTGGGCAAGCCCGGGATAGGACTAATTGCCCGAATTTGCCGTGTGAACGAACTTCAACTCATAATTAACTTATCTACATCATGGTTTCCAGGTTATCTATTTCATAATTCTGTTTCATTATCATTCTTTGGCCATAGAACGACAATAGAGATATACATCATCCAATAGTATACGCACTATTGCCACGCTGTAGGGTGCTGATGAAGATGAGTGTATTACCACCGCCCGCCAAATGTTAACGGCACCAAAAAGGCAGGTTGATTTGCACACACCAGTCGGCAGACACAATTTACTTTGTCTGCGTTTGTTTATTGTTTTTTCTGTTTTCTCTCTCTCTCTCTCTCTGTCCTCTGTATCTTCCTTTACCCCCATTCCATTCCGAAACAAACTTTTCCCCATCGAAATCATCGGACGATGACGATGGCGCTGGTAAACGGGAGGATAGAGCCGTAATCGACGATGGTCGGACAGCGACGCAGTGAACCAAGTTCACTAATATTATACAGTGACGTCTATTTGATATTCAGCGTCGTGGAATGTCATCCCCCAACGCGTGATGGCAGCAGTACCAGTTAGTTTCCATGATTCGTTTTCTACACACACACACACACACAGCGAATCAAGTGGCGGAATGCTTGACTTGCGCTGGACAATTCTCTCGCGATCGTGCAAGGTTTCATTCCATTGGAACGCCGTGGGTTTGATGGGACCGGTTGTTTAAAAAAACAATTGTTACCTGATCCCCCAGTTTTTCTTTTGCACTAAGCCAAAATATTATTCGATCGATGCGTTGATTACTGCATACTATTTTACTTTATTTTCTACATGGTCGGAACCGGAACATTAGTTACTCACCCAGATGATCAACGGATATGACGAACAGACTCTTGGACATGACATTGTAATGGCGAGATTTCTTTAGCTTCAGACGGAAAGGCATTTTGAGTGCTCGTTTATTAGCAGACGGGCTTGTGGTCTGCTACGGTGTTGTCCCACTTCCAGCTGAACTATGTCACTTTTCTTAATTCTTTTAACTTTTGACTGGTGGTCCCCTACACACAAACACATACACAAATATTACTGACGATCGTTTGATCGCATTCGCTCAGATTCTGGTTTGTCACCGCACAGATTTGGGGATGGACTTTTTTTTTATATCGCACTTCTAGGACAGTTGACGCACAAGATCAGATCTTGTCGGGTTGAAAACGATGACAGCATGGGGCATAGGAGCGCACGCGCACGTACCTTTTAACCTTCCACGATAAATTCACTGTGCAGAGAGAGAGGGCGTTTTTCTACAACATTAATTCTTGCCCTAACGTGGCAGTAACTGCAATGTGCAGTATCGCTATAAATTTTGGCTTGACGAATTCACATAATACGTAGCTAATTAAAACTAATCGCACTGCTCGAACTCGAAACGACCGACCGACTGGTGGTGCTGTGCCATCAGTGCATCACCCACACCACTACACACGGGAATCGCTGACCGCTGTTGTGGTGCATGTGCAGTGTGCGCAGACAGGCAGTGTAGCGGGAAATGGACCCACGGAAGATGATCGCGCTACCGCACGCACGTATGCGCTTTCTTTGAGCTTCCTTCGCCGGTGTGTACGATTGATGCTGATACCGCCGTCGACGATGACGATGATGGCGACTGTGACAACGACGATGATGCTACTACTACGCTGATCATGGGTTTACCCACTTTTGACACGACAGCTATTGCAGCGGTATTGCATTTACACTTCATTTTTGCTTCACTTTCAACATCGACAGCATTTGAGCGCGACCGCTACGGCTTCACGGCGACGACGATGTCGACGCTGGAAATAAATTTTCCAGTGCCCTCCCCGAGAGAGTGCCTAAATCGCCACTCCGCAGCAGTGTGACACGCAGACAGCTAGCTCTGGCCGATGGTGTGGTGGGCCTGTGTGGCGCACTGCACTGTTTCGTGTGCGTTTTTTTTGCCTTGTCGAAGTTTACGGTCGATTGCAAAAGGGACACATTCGGACGTCAGAGAAAGAGGCACCACATTCCATTTTAGCTTCTTTTTTCCGCTTCAGTGCAAACCATCATTTTTCCAGCCGCAAACTGCTTGATCATCAGAACCGCCGTTGGCCGCAAACGGAAGCACTTTGGGGCTGCTTTTTTGCTTTCAGCCACTGCCTTCAAGCGTGTGCCACTTTAAAGAGTGAAAAAAGCATACGCGCGGTACTGCGATCGATTTCTCTAAATTTATCAAACGAACACACGGGCAAACAGCGGCAAACTATCCGCAACACGTCGCAACTTTCTTCTCGATCGTAGCCCGCAACACGATCGCCATTCATTTGTGGTGGAAGAAGGCGGTGGCTTCACACAGCATTGCAACACATTCACTTGTTCGATTACAGAAAAAAAAATTGCAGATAAAATACAACACACCGGACGATCGGACACTCGAACTGATAGAACAGGACAAACAAAACGGAATCCAATGCAGTCAACTCCGAACGACGTGCGCTTAGTGCGTACGCAGCAATGTTATGCAAACAGGGAGAAACGACGCGGCACACTACAAATCAAAACCAACCACCTCCTGCTCCTTCTTCGTTGTCTTCTTGCTTTGGTGCGTGGGATTTGGCTCAATCAACCCGCGCGTACGGGCTGGATGGACGGAAAGTTTGCTAGCTAGCTAAATCACGAGCTGAGGAAGGCACAACGCGCACTACACACGACGACGCACATTAAACAACCTTATCCATTACATTTTACTTGCACCGTGTAAGTGAGTTGTGATTTTTAAACTGTGCAGCTTTTTGTTTTGCTGTTGTGTGCACTGTGGCGTTGCGTTACGGCCAAATGGAATGACGTTTGACGTTCGCCCAGGTAGCAAAATCGTAGTTTCGAAAGAACGTTCCCCAACCAACAAGAGCCTTTTTCGTAAAATGAATAGGCCTTTGGGGAAATTCAAAAAAAGGACTGCAGATTCAAATGGAACGGTTAGTTCGTGTAATAAATTTATAATACAACTATTTTCGCTGTTCATAGAAAACGCAGCATTTGGTTCATAAACGTTATAAAACAATTTTGTCAATATTTCATACAACTCCAGTTAAACTGATTTTTTTTTTCTATTTTAAGGTACTTAAATTGTATAAATGGGAGATAAATATTATAATTCGCTTCTAGATAATTTTCAGAACCGACAATAGGGATTAAATAAATTAAGTCAAGGAAGACTGAAACGGCAGCTCGAGGCGACTTTTCGAAGCTGCCGTGCTAAATAAGACCGCTGGACTGAAAATAAAAACACTACAGATAACTCAATGGATTTAATTTTTGTCGAATCGAATAGCCAAGAAGTATTCTTGCACCTTTTCAGCAACTCTTTAATCTCGTTAATAACCGTTAGAAAGATAAGTTTTACAATAGTTTAATATATTTTGACTGCATGTCATTTGATAAGGATTCCATATTAGTCTTAAACAAGGGAAGTAGGTTTTGTGCATCGATGATCGCCTAACTTTTTCAAACTCCTTCACTCAGGGATGAAATTTATAGCACGAAGAAATCTTGAAATCTACTGATAACGCTACAATATTTTGTCTGCACATAAAAGACGATATGATACATACCAAACATATGAAATACTGTTGGGTAAATCGCTAGGACAAAGGGTCCTCGATTGAAAATTCTTAGAAATGTAAATATTTTTAAAGTTTGTCATTTTAACTAAGTTTATTGAAGACGTATGGACAATCATTCATGAAGCATATGGCATATTTTACTATGTACAGAAATTGCATAGAGAATGGAAGTCATGTTAACTCCAATATATTTGAAACGTTAGTGTCTTGAGTTACAATTTTTTTTTTAATATTATTTACATTAATTTAGGATTTTATTTTATTTACAATTGAATGATCATCTTAAAAAATACAAAAGAGACAACACCGCTTTACATTTTCTGTTCAAATCTGAATGTTTATTCCATTTGTCCATTTGCGTTTTTGTTGTCACAGATTTTTCGTCAAGTAATAGTTTACAATCTTCCTTAAATTATTACAAATCATATGGTCTTACAATGCAATGATTAACATATATCGGCGCTATAAGCGCTTCGTTTCGCGTTTTGCTACGCATTATAGAAACTGCTACATCGCTAACACTGGTACAGGAACAATAAATAACTTAAAATTGATCTGCCCTCTTTCGGGATTTGCTTTTATGTTTTGCGTTACTAGTTCCACCCTATCAACTGCAATTCTATTGCGGTTAGCAAAATTGTGTTATCTACGAGACTTTGCAAGTGTTTTTTTTTTAATCATTTGTCTCAGTTTTCGCTTTAAAACGTCCCGTGTACTAAAAATAAAGCTTATCTAACGAACTCCCTACACAGTCCACAGTCACTAGCGCTAGCAAGTTTTGCTTGTTTTGTTTGTCACGTGGCCGTGTATAAGGTTGGAGATATGTGTTTAAAAAATCATTAAAATACTTGGGACTCATCATTGCTAGATGCAGGAGGTTTCTGTAAACTCTTACAAATATCACAAAAGATCGTCACACACGAGAGGACACTGCACCGTCTAGCTTCTCGTTGTGCGATCACTTTTCAAGACACAACACATGGCGCACTTTATCTGGTTTTACCAGTTGGAAATTTCCCGTGTACGTTCCAATGGAGGTTTCCTGAAAATAATTTAAATGAAAATTAGTCAATTGTTGCTTAAGGTGGTTTAGATATAACTCGCTCGATTTGAGTGATCGCAGTTTACTCACGGTAGCATTCGCGAGAGCGCGACCTTGTGAAGCGACTGGGACATGGCAGCAGCAGATGCAATGCTAGATGTGGAGTCCTGGGAAATGGTACGCTGGATACCTTGAGGAGGCGTCTGTTGAGCCCGCCGGAACGGATAGCGCCATGGTGATTTGGGAACATCGTGCTGGAATCCACGGTTTTCGATGCCCATCTTATCGGTATGTTGATCGCGCGTTTTGGAGGATAGACGTCTACAAAAACACGATACGAAATGGTTAACATCAAGCCCGATCATTTGAGACTGGCAAGTTATTTACCTCAGGATGCGAGATCCTAGACCTGGTGGTTCTTCTAGGCCTTTGCTGTTGCGCTTGCGATATCGAACGTCGTGAGACTCTTCGAGAATTACGTGCCGATCGTACGGTGTGTCATAGTAAACCTAAAATATAAGGAAATTGTAGACAGGTTTGGTGAAACAAAACTCACTTATCTTACCTCCAATATGGTGGAAAAGCGATGTGGCCATACAAGATCAATGATGGAAATGACTAATCCGATCGCGAAGCATAACACCCCTGGAGAGAAGAGCGAGAGAGAGGGAAGAAAAATCGCACACACACACATATATAAACAAAATGGACAAAAGATCTGGTGAAACGGGCTGTTCATGGTCGGGTTGGACTTACCAGCGATGAGTACGAGGTAAAAACACCACCCCAGATGGAAATCGATTCGCGCTCCTTCGATAACGATCGTCAGCGGACGCTTCGGTAGCATGGAGCTGTAGCCGATGCTGGCCCCTATCAGCAGCGCGCCGGTCAGGGTCATCGTGTAGGCCCCGTAGCGAGGCACCGCGACCAGCAGCAGATTCATCAGAAGCCACGCGGCAAACGATGCCCTAGAAAGTGAAGCAGTGCAAATTTAATGTCACGCCAAGACGTCTCGCCACGAGCACAGCACAGTACCATAGTAGAATGCTTGCATAGTATCCTGCTGCACGGTACTGTCCACCCCAGGCGAACCCTTCCTGCCCGAGGCTGAAGTACTCCGCCACCGTCAGTATCGGGTAGGGTAGTCCTCGCTGCAGTGCATCACGGTATGAGTAGCCCATGTCTTAACCGCTCGTTAAAATCAATGTCCGGTGGTGTCCAGTTGCCGACCGGCAGTGCCGTCAGCGTGATGTTGATGTGCATCAGCCCGATGTGAGCCCCAATCCGGGCGGGCAGCTTCTCCCGCGAAAAGGCCCGGTACGGTGCAACGATCGTCGATTGGGCCACATGCCAGCCGGATCCAAGCCGACTTACTGTCAGATGTTGGTGAGATGGTTGGTGAGGAGGTTGAAGTCCGGATCGTACGAACCAAACCGCAGGAAAGCAGAAACCAAACAACCGCACAAGGAAGAGATGAGGAATTAAGATCTTGGTTAGTTTAGTGTTTTAGTGCCCGACGACACGGTGCGGCTGTGACCTTCGTGCCGAAATGGTCACAACCTGCGTGGTTGCGATTGTAAGCTGATTGTTCCGGTCCGCCGATACCGAGACCGCCACGGGTAGAAGAACCTATTGCTGGCTAAGCTGCTGATGAGCTACCTTTTCGTACAATTTTTGCGAACCCAATTCGGTCGCTTCCTCCACCCGCTTTGCGAAGATTTTATTTGAGCTCATTAACAGCGGCATATAACTTTTAAGTGGCCTTTTTTTTTGTTTTGCCAAAAAAAAGCAAGGATACACCAAAACCCAAAAACTGGCGACTCATTTAAGCCGTAAAGCAAAACAGCCACAACAAAACAAAAATCCCAGCTAAGCTGGTAACACCGTCCAGCGAAAAAGCGCACATCCGGGCATAGAATAGTGCTGTTGTTTCGTTGGAGGAAATGGTTTTAAGCATGGTCAGCGATGGTATCTTTTTCTGTTGGCTGCACGAAGCGTTTGCATTATTGCGCGGCGGTGCGTAGTCGGGATCGCTCTGGAGGAAGTGACGATCGTTTTATGCTTAATGCTTAACCATGGCTAGTAAGACGATGATCCGACCAAAACATGATGTTCCATTGAAAACACAAATTAATGAGTTTATTGTGCAGTAGATTTTATGCTGGTAAACTACACAAGTTGGGAAAATCTAGTCTCATTTACAGGATAAATTTTAGTTTTCTAATCAAAGTAAAAAATAGACAGAAATTCATGAATTCATAGTGTTGCATACAGCGAGGTAGTTGAAGCTTTTTGTTTTTAATAATTTCAATACCCGATAAGTTGTTCTCGTCAAAGGAATTTTTAATCAAAATTTGATCGTTTACAATTTGATCGGTTACATCTCGAAGAGGATTTATGTCTGGTGGCTGCATCCACAAATCCATAACATTTCCACGTTTTTTCGACAATTTTTATCACTTTTTTGAGTGAGTCAAGGTTGTTTCAAGTATCAATTCAAGTATCTTTACTAGAAGAAATCTGCAAGTGATCAAATTCGGTTAACTACACATTGATAAAGGAACATTTCCTTTTCTTTGTCTTCGACACCTGCAGTTTCTTCGACACCAGCAGTTCAGTTTCTTCGAGAAGCCTACAGTTTCTGGGTTTCTTGGTTTAATTTTATCTATAGCTGGATAGTTTTTTCTGTGCTTGTGTCTGTTCTGTTAATCTCTGCATACAGGATTCGGTCATTTTTATTATTTCATGATAAATTAGAAGCAATAGTAATCCATACCATGTTTGTTTATCTCATGTACATTAGCTTTAAGTTACCATTAAGAAAAACATCAAGGGAGCCAGTAGTCTGTTGAAAATATTGAACAAATTAATCGTTGAATTGTTACATTTTGCATTTGTGCCATTGTCAAATACTTCTTCAACGAAGTACGGGCAGATGAAGCTTTCTGCACAAACCCCACTTCAATTAGCCACAAGCCACAAACAAGGCAACTACAACAGAGTGGAAGCCACACAAAAAGGCAACTATAACTATCTACAAGTATTTACAACGATCGAATCTAGAAAAAATCATGCTCCTGCCTTTTTCGATCAAAATACTTAGACGAGTTGACGAAGTGATGGATTTGGTAAAAGGATACATACCTAATATGACTAGTCCAACAAAAAGGCTTAAAGTAACGGTGGTAAATGTTGTAAATTTCTGCAAAAAATAGAAAACAAAAAACAATTAATTAGACTACACTACATACACATTAAAGCGTATCCACCAGCGATGATCAATGGAATAAATCAATTAAAACAATGTTCACTCGAAGTTATGTTATTAATAACAAACATGTGATGCATTTCTGCTACCTACAAATTATAAACCGCCTTCCCACACACACACACACACACACACGTGCGCAGTACGGCTCACGCGGTATGTCATGCAGGCGGTCCATATAAATCACTTAACCCGTATGTTTCTCGTTTGCAGCTTCTAATCGCGCAATAAATCAACCAAAGTGATCAATTTGGCGCAACCCTATGGTAGCCAGCCTTTAACCTGCACCCGTTTTGCACCCATTTGAAAATCTTCTCCACAGGGAGAGCAAAAAGCGAGAGGGAGCAAGAGAATAAGAAAAAAAAATCAACAAAAAAAAACCAAACGAAATGATCCGTTTCTGCTTTCTATGTTAACAAATGTTTGCAAACATCAATTTATCGGCCATCAATCAATCGTCGATTCGCAAGGGTGCAAATCACTTGACCAGGAGACGAATCGCAGCATGATCGAGTCGGCCGGTCTGCACGAAACCAATCGGTAGCCGACCGACCGGTAGGAGGTTTGATCATAACGTGCCGAAATTCACGCGTTTGCTGCAACCGCGGGACGAGATCGATCGGATACCCCTCGTAATCGCAAGCCGAACTGAACGGTTCGGAATGGGTCATGCAACTCCCGACCACGGCAACTGGCAGCTGGTTGGCCGGGGGTTACAATAATTTCTTGACATGAATTTATACCGCGTCTCATTAAACGCATAAAATTATCTTCCCAAAATGGGCGCACTTTGGGACCACCGTGAAGTTTGCGATCGTGAAGTTGCTAGTGCACACCAAAACGCTTGGTGCAATGTCGAACTTTGCATTAGGCCTCAGTCACGCTGCAGGCAGGGAAGTAGGTAAGCGTGCGAAAGCCAACCACGGCTGAGGAGATCGTGCGTTCATACCGCAATGAACGTTTCGTTTCGTTAGATGTTTAGGTGTTTACTTTGGCAAAAGGCTATTTTACAACTTCAAATATTGAACCACGTACCGACAAGCGGATCGCAGAGTGGCCTAAGATGGGGATGCGCACAATTGCAGTGTTATGTGGGCATTTGTTTATGTTTTCGTTCGTTTTTTTTTGTAGACAGATATTTTTATTTGTAGAAAATGCAACAAGATGTGTTACAGCTGATCGTACACCTCAGCGAGGTAATATGGAAATGCGTACTCCAATATGCACCATTCAGTTGCTCAACTAATAAACACTCGTGGATCATGAAATCCATGCCCCATTTAAGATGAGTAATTGAAAAAGATTGAAAGGAAAAAGAAAGGAAAGCTTTTTTCAACTTTATGTAAATTATGAACTTAAAGTGAGATAGTTATCTATTCACAAACGGGTTGTCTGGCTTATTGACTTATAGCCTAGGGGTTGCTATCAATAAATAGAAAATACTATCAATATACTAGTGCTCAGAACAAAGACCAATAGTTCGATGGACATGTATAATTAATGAGCATATATATTAACGACCAGTACTTTACATTAAATAGTTTTGAGGCTGGATCAGTGTCATCTTGACTACCGTTGGTGATTTGAAGAATTATAAGATCATTTGGCTGGTAAATATGTCGATCTGGAGAAGTGATATTAATCTTAAATATAAGCAACGTGATGTCGTCTCTTTCAGTAATTAAGATATGAAAGAATGAGCATTCAGACTTTTTCCTTCTTTTCTGCAGCAAGTTTTCAATTCAAATAGATATTATGTACGGGTATGAAGGGCAGTCTGTTATAATTTTCGTAATTATCTTTTGGATGGCGTCCGTTCTATCAAATTTTATTTGTACCAATGGCAACCACGTAATATTTGCAAACTCAATTTGGGCACAACCTACACATTGTGCAGTACAGAAAATTTAAACAAAACGTATCGGTTAATTTTTAAACTTTAACCCTTATTTAAACTATGTTTAAAGAAACAAACTGGATTAAACTATAGCCATGCCAATTAAAGTATCTGTAACATTAATATAGAAGGTGTGTTAAAAACACACTACACCTACCTGCTTCCTTACACCGGGAAATATGACCAGAAACGCCAAATAAACGGTGGCAAACATAACACATACGGCCACAATCGAGACATCGCCAGTGACGGGAGTTCGGTTCGAGAAGGAATAAAGCGTTGGCGCTCCGTCATCGCGGAACGCGTCAAACCACCCTTTCATTGTTCAAGCGGTCCTATTTTGAATCGTCGTGTCGGTGCAAAACCTGTGGAACGAAAAGATGACAGGAGAGAACGTTACTAAACAGATCTGCATAAGCACGAACAAAGCAATCAAAGAAGCGAGGCGCAAAATACCCGTCCCAATTGTACACCGCACGGTGGCCAACGTTAGATAACGGAGCTGCTGTCTAACATAATATCACCACCAGCAACCAGTGAAACAATAACCCGGAAGAACTACCCAACCGGTGCTACCCTAGCGTTTCACACCTGGAGAAAAATCGGGCAGCAAAGACGGTTGCGACCGGCCACGTTGCGGCTTGTGCGCAGGGTGAGGACAGTTAAACAGAGGCGAATATAATTAGTCGTTTTGAATAATGGGACTGGCAAGTGGTTTGCATCGGTGGAACACGAAAATGTTGTCCATGGACAAACAGAGCGAAGAAATTGCTTAACAAATTGCATTACTTGGCGGCAATTGAACTAGTTATGAGAAATATCTGAGAAAATAATAATACGTCCTAGGCAGGTTTGGAGAGGCGTTCAGAACAAGAAACATTGTTATAGGAGTTTTATATAGTTAACAAACAATGATAAACTGTTTGTCGAACGAGAGGTAGCATTACCATAGATGGCATCACCAAATAAATCTCGATAATTGAGAAGCAGCCACAACACTAGCGACGAAATGGTAGTCATTTATTAGATTTGTTCACTTATCTCATCTAACGTCTCTCAACACCATCACATTTAAGTGAAGCCATGCGCGTGTTGTATGGCAGGAACTCTGAAAGTCATTATTCATTTCTAAGCTCTGGTAACAAGCGGTAACAACCCACCAGCTAAAACTGTAAGGCACTTGTCTAGGCACGGGAAACGTTCGAGTGCAAGAAACGATCATTTGGAAACCATAAATAGTATAATAGTGTGTAGGCAGATGAGCACATGTTGCCGTTCGGTAGAACTTAGACATTTGCAATGAAACAGTCAAAGGTATTGTGATTGTGATTCACTTTAGGTACTTTTTAAGAATTCTACTACTTAAATACATAACGCTCATCCCACCGCAATGTATCACCCTAGAAATTACCACCATGAGTAGTGTTGGGTCAAGTAGCTCTTTTCAAAGAGCGGAGCGAACC